>WNWU01000046.1:3650262-3664687 GCA_012654045.1 Ptyas mucosa | reverse complement strand
ACGTCAGAAGAGGCGTAATTATGAGGAAAACGTTTCTTTAGAGTTCACAAAAGAGATAAGTTATACCCCAATTTGACCTAACAAGCTTTTTCTTATCTGGAGCTAGTCTCCAGCTTGTTTATCAGTTTAGGAATGTTAAAAGCTAATAAACTGGGACATCATTTTAAAACAGAGAAAATAAACCAAATTAAAATGCAAAGTAACTAGGTTAGTTAACAAATTACAAAACCCATGTCATTTGCCCCTCATAATTCTCACATAGCAACCACCTGGCTTAAGCAACCAAAACCTGGTTGCCAATTGTGAGTGTAAAGTTAAGGACTCGGACTGGTACCTGCAAAGCGATTGTAAAGCAACTTTTGCAAAACTTCCGGTGAGGATTACCTAGGTTTCTTCTCCGCCTTGCTAGGACTTTCTTAGGGCTGTGCTCAGTGTCCCTTCAAAGGGGCCATATGGACCACAATGCACATTGTCCTTGATCAGGTGCCATGGGGTCCTCCAATTAACTAATTAACTCTTGACAACTTCTCACCTGTTCAACCTGCCTCCAATAACAACCCATCTGTACTTCTTGCGAGAGTTAAAGTTGCCCCCTTCTCTTCCTTCCCTCAACCTTCCTTTCTAGAGTTGCATTATCACGTCTGGTGCTTCTCACTCCATTCCAAACAGAATCTCATTCGTATTGTCTTTCTTTTCTTTTGAGGAGAGAAATAGTCAATTTTATTGTATGTGGCAGTCCAGGGATTGACCATCCCAAAAAAGTCTTCTCTTCGCAAAGATCAAAGCCAGTGGAATCGCCCATCTCCAATGCCTTCTCTTACCTTGGGCTGCTGCATTGTTGCAGCGCTGCTGTACCTCACCGATAAAAGTAAGGAAAAATCCTGAAGCATCCTTCTAAGTCAATGGTTCTCAACCTTGACAACTTTAAGATGGGTGGACTTCAACTCCCAGAATTCCTCAGCCAGCATCACCTAAAATTTTGGCATTCTTTCCTGAAATCTGTTGGTTGGTTCGAAGTTACCTAGCTGACTTTCATGCCTAAAATGCGACTAGAATTTACCGTCTCCTGGTGATTGGCCCAAAAGCCGTCCAACCAGCTTTCATGACTAAGGCGGGACTAGAACTCATCATCTCCTGGTGATTGGCCCAAAGCCACTTACCCGGCTTTCCTGTCTAAGGCGGGACTAGAACTCACCGTGTCCTGGCCCAAAGCCACCCAGCTAACTTTCATGCCTAAGATGGGACTAATACTTACTGTCTCCTGCTTTCTAGCCGGGTGACTTAACCACTAGACCCAATTCCCTTTTTGCTCAATGGAGAATGAAAACCTAGAAAATGAGTTAATTCCGTCCCAAAGCCCAAATCAGCTCCCATAAAGATGTAACAAGGCATTTGCACAGCCTGCTAAAGTAACTTAATCTTAACCTTTGCTGGGGGCGATTTGTGTAGATGTGTGGATGTGGTTTTGCGTGTTTGTATTGCCTGTATTACTTAATGGCCCGTGCAAATCTTGTAATCAGGATAAGTATATTGTGGGAATCTAGAGCCGTGGTGGCGCAGCAGTTAGAATGCAGTATTGCAGGCAAATTCTGCCCACAGTCAGGAATTCGATCCTGTCCTGCTCAAGCTTGACTCAGCCTTTCATCCTTCCGAGGTCGGTAAAATGAGGACCCAGATTGTTGGGGGCCATATGCTGACATTTGTAAATCGCTTAGAGAGGGCTGTAAAACACTGTGAAGCGGTATATTAGTCTAAATGCTAGTGCTATTGCTAGCTTCCAACACTCATATTTCAAGTGTGTTTCCTAGGGAAACAGTCCTTGGTCCTTGCATTACCTAGCTTGCATTCATGGGTGTTTGGATGAAAAAAAAAGGCAGCAACCCTAATTTTAACACTGTCCAATAAACACACACACGCACACACACACACTGAAATCTGTCAAATGAATCACTCAACTCTTGTTCCCTCCTTTGCTTTTAGGTTGGTCTTTAACCTGTCCAGTTTGTAGAAAAACTAAGGAAAATTGTTACGGAGCAAGACAGACTTGCTATCTTTTCTTAGACCAGTGTGGTACTTTCCAATCAACAAACCACAAAAGTAAGCAGAAAAGGTTAGGTCCTACACAACCGTTCCCGTTTCTCATGTGGCCCGCTTGGAGAAATGATTTGCCCGCCCCTGGTGTAAAGTGCCTCTAGTTCAGTGGTGAAATCCTTTTTTTTTTAAACTACCGGTTCTGTGGGCGTGGCTTGGTGGGCATGGCAGGGGAAGGATACTTGCAAAATCTCCATCCCCATCCCACTCCAGGGGAAGGATACTGCAAAATCCCCAATTTCTCCCCGCTCCTGGGTGAAGAATATTGCAAAATCTCCATTCCCACCCCACTCTGGGGCCAGCCAGAGGTGGTATTTGCCGGTTCTCCGAACTGCTCAAAATTTCCACTACCGGTTCTCCAGAACCTGTCAGAACCTGCTGGATTTCACCCCTGCTCTAGTTGGCCAACCCAGGACTACCATTTAGGCTGGAAACATTTCTTTCTCTTTTATCATCCCAGGTGGAAAATCTGTCACAAGAAGATCCTGTGTCCAAGCCAATAGCTGCTATGAAAACATCACCAGTGTGGACCTGGGAGAAAGAGGGATTATCTCATCCAAGATGACCTGTTGTCGTGGCACTGAATGCTTGAAAGATTTGCTCCCGTGTACGTATGCCGTTCCCTACTGAACGGCTGAAAGGACTTGTATTGTAAGCAGGAGATATGCCAGAGTTTGTTGCAGCACACACAATCAGACACCATTAAATGAACTTCAGCAGGATTCAAATTACATAAGAAACTTCTTTACATACAATACCATACAGGAGAATTCAGCATACAGTATCAGGAACACAGAAGCAATATTCATAGAAGCAAGTCATTATAGTGTAGAGAGATACAGAGCGGTGGTAGTATACAGCCGGTTCTATCCGGTTCGAGCGAATTGGTAGCGGTGGCGGGAGGCTCCGCCCACCCACCTGGACGTAATCATGTCCCGTTTTTGACGCTCTGCACATGCGCAGAATGTTCTCCGCATGCACGCTCATATTTGCGAACCAGTAGCAAAGGTAGGTGAGTACCAACCCTGAGACAGAAACTAATATATTATACAGAGGCTCTCATTACAGCGGCCAAACCAACTCTTATATACAGTTCAGCAAGTCTAAGCCACGCCCAGACTCCAAACGGTCTCTTCTGGCCCCATACAAACAAGGACTATGTTTCAGTTTCCAAACAGTCCCCATTGGTTGACCTATTAACCATGTCTATTCCAACTATGAATATTCATACTCTAACAAGATAGGTGCTTCCTCAAGAGTCCCCATCATGGACAGTGTAGGTAGTCCTCGACTTATGACCACAACTGAACCCTACATTTCTGTTACTAAGACAGTGAGACAGGCGGTTTAGTGAGTTTTGCCCCGTTTTACAGCCTTTCTTGCCACAGCTGTTAAGCGAATCACTGCAGTTTTTAAGCTAGTCACCCAGCTGTTAAGTGAATCGGGAATCTTCCTCCATTGGCTTTGCTTGTCAGAAGGTCGCAAAAGGGGATCACCGTCATAAATATGAGCCAGTTGCCAAGCGGCTGATTTTTGATGATAGTGACCATGGGGATGTTACAATGTCCGTAAGTGTGAAAAATGGCCATAAATCATTTTTTTCCCCCAGTGCCATTGTAACTTTGAAGGTCACTAAATGAGCTGTTGTAAGTTGCGGACTACCTCTATTCTTTTTTTTTTTTTAAGAAAAGAATTCAAGACAGAGGAATTGCGGCTCACAAATGGAGTTTAGGTTTCCCGGACAGGTGATCAAATGCATTTGCACTGTTCAGGAGACGCTGAGGGCATACATAAACCTCCAAGTGGACCCAATGATTCTCAGAAAGAGCGCTAATGACCAGATGACTGCAAGGAATATAAATCTTTCCATTCGCCACCATTCACTCAGCACTGATGAAGCTTCTTGGATGAGAAGCAAAAGGTCTTCAAGGACAAACAAAGTCCAGTTGCCTCATTAGACACACCCATTATTAAGATACATAAGACAAATTCCTTGTGTATCAAATCATACTTGGCCAGATAAAGTATTCCATTCGATTCCATTCGATTGTTCAAGGTTGAAAATCCCCTTTGCAATCCGTGGCCCCACATTGCCGTTCCAAAGAAGATTTTAGGCCAAAATAAGGAATGAACCAGTGGTGAAATTCAATTTTTTTTACTACTGGTTCTGTGGGCGTGGCTTGGTGGGCGTGGTGTGGCTTGGTGGGTGCGGTGTGGCTTGGTGGGTGCAGCAGGGGAAGGATACTGCAAAATCTCCATTCCCACTTCACTCTTGGGCCAGTCAGAGCAGTGGTGGGTTGCCCCCTACAGAACCGGTAGTAAAACTGGCGGGAGGCCCCGCCCACCGACCCCAACATCATCAAAACGCTTCTGTGCATGTGCAGAAGAGCGTGCGGAAGAGCAAAGCGAGCGCACCCGTCCGGCCCTGTTGCGAACTGGTAGTAAAGGTAAGTAGAACCCACCCCGAGTCAGAGGTGGCATTTGCCGTTTCTCCGAACTACTCAAAATTTCCGCTACCGGTTCTCCAGAACCGGCTAGATTTCACTCCTAGTATGAACTATTAGGAAAAGTCGATATCGTGCTTCCCAATTGGGGCGACTTTAAGATGGATGGGATTCACCTCCTCGATTTCCCTGGCCAGCGTGGATTCTGAGCAGTTGAAATCTGTATTGTTAGTTGCTCTGGTTTGGCTCAACACACTTACATGATTTTCCCCTGTGGTTGCAAATCAGGCATGATGGTGTCATTTTTTTAAATTTATTTTTTAATGCAGTGCCCGCTCTAAACACAACACCAAACGGGAAGAAATGCAAAACCTGTTTTGCTAAAGAACATTCCTACTGCTCTTGGGAAGAGACTATTTCGTGCAAAGGAGATCAGACTTACTGCCTTGACCTAGCCGGAGAATCTGACTGGGGTGGATATGGCACTTTGGAATCGCATGGTAACGAATCTCTCTTCTTTTTCTTTTGTCTTTTTCCTGATTTTCTCTCTCTCTCTCTCTCTCTCTCTCTCTCTCTCTCTCTCTCTCTCTCTCTCTCTCTCTCTCTCTCTCTCTCTCTCTCTCTCTCTCTCTCTCTCACCACGGGGCAATTTAATTTTTTTTTAACATAAATAAAACATTATTTTAACTTTTGTCATGCACATTTCATTCTGTCCCTCCTTTTGCATCCTTCCTTTAGGGATTCTATTCCACTTTCTTTAATATTAGCGTAACTCTCGTGAGTTGTCCTGTGGCACGTTTGGCTCTGGAGGTTGGCTGGGGCCAAGGATGGGCTTCAAAAATGTTAACAAGGGATTCTCTGCCTAGTTGCTGGGTGGTCATGGCCATAGTGGGCGTGGCCTAATTGGCCTCCTGCACCACAGCCGGGGGGGAGGGCATTTTTGCCCTTCCCGGGCTCTGGAAGCTTTACTCAAGCCTCCAGGAGGATGAAAACAGCCTCCCCAGGCTCTGGAGGCCCTCTGGAGGACAGAAACAGGCCCATTTCTGCCCCTTCTGAACTTCCAGTAGGCCCGTTTTTCACCCTCCCGGAGCCTCCACGCTCACCCTGCATCTAAAATGGCTGTGTGGGGACTCCTGGGAAGGGCAGGGCAGAGTGGGTGAGGCCAGCTAGGAGTGGCATGTGGGGGTTCTCAGAACTGCACAGAATCTTAGCTAGAGGTTCTCTTGAACCCCTGCGAACCCCCAGCAGCCCACCCCTGGCTGTGGCAAATTGTCATAGCTAATGCCATATTTTTGCAAGATCAGGGGACACCTGTGCGATGCCAGACAAATATGAGGTTGGGTCAAGGCGTGGCCAACAGGTGCCATGGGCCTGAAAGTATACTTTGTGCCTCTGAAGGCAGCCACAGCATTCTCAAGTCTTTGAATGATCAAAAGTTAATTATTTGGGGTGGTAGGTAGTCCCCTACCTATGACTGGTCACTTAGCAAACGTATTCCTATATTCCGGCAGCTGCTCTCCACCCCGCTATGGTCAGGTGACCACATGTTGAGCACTCGGCAACCAGCTTGCATTTACAGCTGTTTGCACCATCCTGCAGTCCCGTGACCACTTTTTACGACGTTTTGGCTGAAAACCAACATTTATATCCAGACTGCGGGACTCTGCAGAACTGAAGAAGCTTCATTGAATGAGAAGCAAAACCTCTTCAAGAAACAAACAAACACAAGAAAGTCCAGTTGCTTTTTGAAAAGCAGCAATTGGGACAACAAATCTGGATGACTGAGAATCACCATAGATGTCACTCACAGTTTCCCATTCTGCAGCCTGTTGCCTTAACCAGTAGATCAAACTGGCTCTCAATAATAATAATAATAATAATAATAATAATAATAACAACAACAACAACAACAATAGCAGCCGCAACAACTACTAGCGCACCACTTGAACACCAAAGGCATTGACAAATTTACCATCAGTCAATTGCAGAAGGCAGCTTTACATGGAACAGCTGCCATCCTGCGACGATATCTGTAACACCGTCAAGCATCCAGATTTGCCTATCCCAGGTCCTTGGTAAAGATTTGATAGGTAAAAATGCCAAATCCAGTCTGAACATCTGACTGAGTGTGTGAGGAATAATGATGATGATGATGATGATGATGTAAAGGTCACTTTTGAAGGTCTTTTTTTTTTGCAATTGTCTCCACAGATGATAAATACAGCTTGGTAGAGTTTGCCATGAAGGGCTGCGTCAACCCCGCCTTCTGTGAGCTGTTTCATGAGGGAACTGTCTACTTTGCCACGCTCTTTCTAATGGGTGAAGGAAGCTGCAAGCCAGCCTCTGAAAAAGCCACAATGGTCATGGTAGCATCCCACAGAGTCGGCTTCTTCTTCCAAGTGTTTGCTGGATTCTTACTTGTGGAGATCTATGCTTGATGACTTGCCCCTCGGCACCTGAATCCTGCCTGAGACTTTTCTCCTGGACAGCCTCTTCATCACCCCTTTAGGCCTTAGGCAGGTCGTAGCCTTCACAGAATAGGAAGAACCCAGATCATCTCAATTATATATAACGGGTGGTTACTTTTGCATCTTGGTGGCCCTCCAGAAGGAGCAAAGCAAGGCGCCTGAAGGCTACTATACTATAAAGCATTGATTAAGGGAAATGGATGTTGACACATGATGGATGAAGGGAGTAGGCTGCATGGTGTAGAGCAGTATTTTTCAATCTTACCAATTTTAAGATAGGCAGACTTTAACTTCTAGAATTCCCCAGCCAGCAAGCTCAGAAAGTTAGGTAGCTACTGTGTTGGTCTGTTCTCAGAAAATGGTGGTTCTGAAGAATGGCGGGACTTGAACATGGTTTCATGCTAAAGAATGGGGCCTCGGGTGTATGACAGAATCTGTTTCCTGGTTATGTTGATGGCTGTTTTTATGATATATATATATATATATATATATATATATATATATATTGGCTTGTTGTATTCTGTGGTTTATTTGTCTATCTTTATGTACATTTTATTTATTTTAATGTTATGGGTGCCCTAGGTCATATAGGCTATATAAATGAATTGAATAAATCTTTGGAAAAAATCAACATCCTCTCTGGGTCGTTGGGAGCCGGGAGATCCTGTTTCATCACTGCTGGAAGTGTAAGTGTACATGTGTGGTGACCAAGTTGATGGGTGTCTTTTATTGTATAAAGGTTCATGGTTTCCTCCAGACATTGCTGGAGTTGGAGAGCAGCCATCCCAACTGACAGGAAGGATCAAATGAGGAATTAGCCTGCTTAATGCATTGTAAGCTGCCCTGAGTCTCCGGAGAAGGGCGGCATATAAATCGAACCAATAAACAAACAAACAAACAAACAAACAAACACAAGAGGGCAAGGTGTCCCCGCCCCTTGACTGTTTTTGAGCCTTATCTAGACTTTCCCAGGTAAATCTGCCAGTCTGGGAAGATTCCTGTACAATAGGCATAGAACAATGAAGTAGGTAGTTTGAAATCTGCACATGGGAGTCTTGATATTCATACTTGAGACGAAGTTCTTCATTGAGTGGTGTGGTATGGATGGCTGTAACATTGTTTCGCTTGTTGGGGAATTCTGGGAGTTGAAGTTCATCCAGCTTCAACTAGTCAACTTCGAGAAACACTGTTGTAACAGGATTCTGGGAATTGAAATCTATATATCTTCAAGTAGACAAGGTTCAGAAACACTGGTCTACAGGTAAGGAAGCTATAAATCCATCAAAAAAATAAAAGAATTGAAATGAATGGGCTTTTTTAATATCAAAGATTATAACCACTCCAACCACACCACTTTCTCTGGGAAGAAAGCCAAAACTAAAACTAAAACAAAATAAAAAATAAAGACAAATGGGCAATTCCAACTCAGCCTCTTGGCTTCTTTTATTTTATTTTACTTTTTTGATTTCTGAGAATTAGTTGGCAGGAAGACTCAGAAGTTAAAAATGTAAGTTTTCCATTCAGCGCCATTCCCATGGTTCTATAGGATGAAACTGCTGACCTTCAGATTCCAAAATGGTGACAGTATTATTCAGAAGGTATAATTTTGACGGCGTCTCTGCATTCAACTTTTATCAGATCATTTCTACGTTCTTCGTGCGTTTTATTGCTCAATCTCAGTTCTGGACAGGAAGAAACGCATCCTTTGATATTATAAGCAATGTCTCCAGGAACTGCAGAAATAACCAACAAGATACAGTTCAGAAAAACAGAATAACAGAGTTGGAAGGGACCTTGGAGGTCTTCTAACCCAACCCCTGGCTCAAGTAGGAGATCCTATACCATTTCACACAAAATGGTTGTCCAATCTCTTCTTAAAAAACTCCAGTGAAGGCAAACTGTTCCATTAATTAATTGTTCTCACCGTCAAGAAATCTCTTCTTATTTCTAGGTTCTCAACCAGCGGTGGGATTCAAATAATTTAACAACCGGTTCTCTGCCCTAATGGCCGGCTGGTGGGCGTGTCCAGGGAGTGTGACAGGCAGCACCCTGACTGCAAAAATGGGCCGAGGGGGGCTGTGCCTTGCCCCATTTTGTGCCTAGTAGGCCTCCCTGCACTTACCTGGGCGCCAAAATGGGGCACGTGGGGACTCCCGGAAGGATTGGGGAGGGAGTGGGGAGGGGCCAGCCAGCAATTTAACTACTGGTTCGCCCGAACTGGCCCAAACTGGCAAAATCCCACCACTTTTCTCAGCCTTGGTAACTTGACAACGCCGAATTTCTCAGCCAGCCATGATGGCTGGGGAATTCTAGGAGTTAAAAGTCCAGACATTTTCAAGCTGTGAAGCTTGAGAAACATTGACTTAGGACAGAGGTCTGAGGAATTCTGGGAGTTGAAGTCCACTAGTCTTAAAGTTGCCAAGTTTGGAGACGTGTGGCTTCAGGAGTTTTTTTTTATTATTATTTATATGCCGCCCTTCTCCGGAGACTCAGGGCAGCTTACAGTGCGTTAAGCAATAGCCTTCATACTTTTGTATATTTATACAAAGTCAGCTTATTGCCCCCACAATCTGGGTCCTCATTTTACCCACCTTAGAAAGGATGGAAGGCTGAGTCAACCTTGAGCCTGGTGGGATTCGAACTTGCAGTAATTGCAAGCAGCAGATGTTAATAGATGTTAATAACAGGGTGCTTTAAACCACTGTACTACAGGCTCTGTATACGTCAGCATCCTTCACTTCGTTCAAGATATTATGCCACCTCGCCCTTCCTCCCTGCCCAGTTACCACATTAAACATGTCATGTGAAACACATGCTCCCACCTTGGCTTCATACTTTTATAGCCATGTTGTAAAGAGACAAAATCGTTACACAAACATATAACACACAGTGATGGAATTTTAGACTTTGGACCTCGCAACTGTTTTTCCTTGCACCTTAGAAAAGTGTCTTTGCACTTGTTAGATATTGACAGGAGAGTTTCAATCTTCAATCCACCTATCTAACAGCACTATTATTTCTCTTGCTACCAAAGATTGCAAAATGAACTGGGCTCCATTTGGGGGCCCATTTCTATTTTGCAGCGTAGTGGGGGAGGCTCTGAGTTCCCCCCTGTATGAACCCCACCCACGGGTGGCATCATCCCTAGCCTGACTGCTGCAGCAGACAGTAATATAAATATAAATACACACACACACACACACACACACACACACACACACACATATATATATATATATAATAATTACATCTTTCTTTTCTGTATCCCACAATGTTAATGCATTTGGTTTCGTCTCCTTTGCAAGCAGCTTTATGTTCACTGCTGTCCTCTGAGAATAGACCAAGAATGCCAGGACAGAAGTATCCATTTGGATGGGAGACGGGCAGCCCTGCAAAATAAAACATCAAGAACAAAAAAAAAAAAAAGGAAGTGAAAGATTAGCAAAAAGATCATCCATGCCAAAAGTCTGTGAATTTTGTGGAGTCTACTGCCTCTTTTTTCAAAAATTGCATGCATTTACAGTGCTTTGTACACTTTGAAATAATATTACCAAAACATTAACCAAATACAATTTCCACCCCCTTCACCTTCCTGCTCGGGTCTTAAAGGTGCTTTTTTTCAAAAGGCAACTTTCTTTGTTCTTCCTTGAAGACATTTCCCTTACTCATCCGAAAAGCTTCTTCGGTTCTGAAAAAAGAACTGAAGAAGCTTCTTGGATGAGAAGAGAAACGTCTTCAAGGAAAAACAAAGTCCAGTTGCCTTTTGAAAAAAGCACCTTTGGGACAACCGGGACCTGGATGACTGAGAATGTCCATAGAGATTTCTCCTGATGGTCGTCTGGTCTTTAGCACTCTTTCTGATATTTGTTGAGGCCACTTGGAGGTTTATCTGTGCCCTCAGGGTTACCTGAATAGCGCAACTGAATGTGGACCCTTCTTAGAACTGCTGTGGACTACGTTGTAAACAGGAGATAGGTGGTTCCACACTCATTTGCACTATTCAGATGATCCTGAGGGCATATATAAACTTCCAAGTGGCCTCAGAGACGCTCAGAGAGAGCGCTAACGACCAGATGACTGCAAGAAATACAAATCCTTCCACTCACCACCATTCAGTCAGAACTGAAGAAGCTTCTTGGATGAGAAGCGAAACGTCTTCAAGGAAAAACAAAGGAAGTCCAGTTGCCTTTTGAAAAAAGCATCTTTGGGACAACCATGACCCTAGATGACCGAGAATCTCCATAGACATAGAAAAAGACAGTATTATACCTGCCCACTAGGAATGGCTGGAGTTGGGACTTGGGAAGAGCCGAATTACTTAGTTCAGTCCTATCCAGTACACATAACCAGGCTCAAATTATCCTATTTGAGACACATTTTGTGAAGACTCACAACATTTTTGGGAGAAGGCTGTAATGCTGGGAAAGGTGGAAGGAAAGAGTAGATGGCCAGCAGCAAGACAGGTAGACTTAGCTACAGCGGCAATGGGATCCCCGTTGGAAGGGTCAGGTGTGGGACAGATCCTCCTGGAGAAAATCTGTGTGGTCACACTAGGAAGTCAGGAACGATATAATAACATGTAAACAATCCATCAAATGTTGAACCTCCCAGGAAGAGAGTGCAAACTTGTGCAAACAGAAGGTCTAAAATGAACTGGAAATGACCTTATCAAACTCAAGGAAGTCAGTCTTTTGTGCTGCCTCAACTTTGCTCCAGTATTTTTAGTTCCTGGAAGTGTGGAGGGGTTGGGGGATGGGGAGAAGGTTCTCTACATCTCTGTCCTCCCATTCAAATTGGATTTTTAAAAAAATACCTGTAAAAGATTATCAGCAAGGACTAAATCAGCAGTGTATTGTTAGATGGTGAAGAGAGGAAGTTTGACCGGGCAGGAAGAAAATCCAGTCACATACACACAAACCCCCATGTGACCTTCTGAAACAAGGAGAGTGTTGGGTCCCAGACCTTCTGAGCAAACATACCAGGAAATGGGCGGCCTTCACACTTTTCTTGATCACAACAATGGATTCTTCCTCTCAGGTAGGTCTCATGTCCAACATTGACATCGAAGTGCTCAAGTTTGCAGAGGCTGGATGAGAAACAGTTCCTATGAACGGATCGGAAGGAAAGTGGTGCTGTGCGGAGGAGGAAAAACAAGGGAGAAGAAGTTAACTTGGTGGATTTGTGGAGTTTTGGAAACCTCCCGCCCAAGGCTGTGATCGCTTGAACCATGATAGTGGATAAAAGCTTTAAGGAGGGGCAATTCTGAAACATCCCGAATAACCTGTGTGAGGGCCTTGTGTACATTGTGTTCCTTGCCTCCCTCTGCTGTTCTCCAGCAGACACCTGTCATTACAGGCAGTCCTCGCCTTACAACAGTTCACTTAGTGACTGGGATCCTCTTTTTGCGACCTTCTGGCAAGCCAGGTCCACGGGGAAACTAGATTCACGGAACAACCGTGTTACTAATTTGAGAACTGCAAGGATTCACATAACAAATGTGGCAAGAAAAGTCGTAAAACGGGGCAAAACTCATTTATCAAATTTCTCACTTAACAACATACTTTTTGGCCTCCATTGTGGTTGTAAGTTGAGGACTGCTCCTGATGTTCTTCCAGATGTTGATCCTGCCCATCCCTTCTCCGTGAGGTCCTTCTCTGTCCTGCAGTTCACCTTCCACCTCCATTGCTCTCTCTGTTTCAGCTTTCTTGGCCAATCTTTCAGAAGGGCGCTAGAATTCCCAGCCACCCACCTAGCTCAGTAGCCCACAGAGTGACTCTAGCTTAGCAGACTTTCCCAGTACAGCCATGTTGGTTTGTGTAACACACAAGTATAAAGTAGCAGCTGTTTCGCCTTCTCTGCAACAAGTGAGGAGCACTTGTTAAGCCTGCTTGGTTCATGGTTTCCCGGAATGTGTGAACCGAGAAAAGCAGGGGGTTGGACTAGAAGAACTCCAAGATCTCTCCCAGCTCTATTCTGATCTTAAGACTACCTGTATAGAAACGGCTAGTTTATACCACTATGTAAAAGTAAAGGTTGAGGTTTGATGTTATTATTTTATTCTACTGCACCAAACAGAGACGGAAGCCAACACCTTTTCTTTCTTTTTCCCCTTTTTCCCCACACTTTTCCCTCCCCTATCTTTCCTATTATTTTCTGTGTTTTTTTGGTATTTTTGTATCCTATACAGGTAGACCTCGACGTATGGCCACAATTGAGTTTAGTTTAGAATAGAAAATCAAATAAAACATTTACAATGCAGGCTAAAGGAAAACTGCTCTCTGTTGTACCGAAGAAGCCTCTACAGAATAAGAGACTTGGAAGGGACCTTGAAGGTCTTCTAGTCCAACTCCCTGCTCAAGCAGGAAACCCTATACCAGTTCAGACAAATGGTTGTCCTACATTTTCTTAAAAACTTCCAGTGTTGGAGCATTCACAACTTCTGGAGGCAAGTGGTTCCACTGATTAATTGTTCTCACTGTCAGGAAATTTCTCCTTAGTTCCAGGTTACTTGTCTCCTTGATTAATTTCCACCCATTGCTTCTTGTCCTACCTTCTGGTGCTTTGGAGCATAGGTTGACCCCCTCTTTGGGGCAGCCCCTCAAATATCAGAAGGATGCTATCATACCACCCCTAGCCCTTCTTTTCATTAGATTAGACATACCCAATTCTAGCACCTGTTCTTTATATGTATGGATGAGGACCGTGCATGTTGTCTCCAGCTCAGACCATATGTTGAGAAAATTATTCCTCCAGGAAAGGAGACCTTAGAAAAGATTCTCCTTTTATTGGAAGGAAACAAGGGGAGCGGTCACTGTGGTTTTACCTGACGAAATCTCCAGCAACACCTTGCCGCATTGATCTTCTGGAGACTGACACTCCTCTACGTAATCATGGCCACAATCATTTCCCACGTTGTGACAAATTTCACATGAGTGACAGCTTCCTGAAAAGGAGAAAAGAAAGAAAAGAGCGTGCCTGATTAATTCTATTATCTTAGTTATGCCTTCCCTGGGTGCTTCCTTATTTTGAAATGTCAGGGTTGCGGAATCCAATTCCTGAAGAGTCATGGTAGGTGGAGGGAAAGGAAAGTCATTCAGCAAACCAAGAAATGCTTGAAAGAGCAGGGAGAAGGGCTGGGCATTTCAGGAGAGTTGATACTGCCCCTGTGCAACAGAAGGGCTGTGTTGCACAGGGCAGTAAGGTGACGGCTTTCCATTCAGAAGATTGCAGGTTCATCAATATCTTTGCAGGTGGTGGTGGTAGGAAAGACCCTTACCCAGAGAATAGAGTAGAGTAGAGTAGAGTAGAGTAGAGTAGAGTAGAATAGAATAGAATAGAATAGAATAGAATAGAATAGAATAGAATAGAATAGAATAGAATAGAATAGAATAGAATAGAATAGAATAGAATAGAATAGAATAG
>WNWU01000046.1:3631489-3650252 GCA_012654045.1 Ptyas mucosa | reverse complement strand
AGAATAGAATAGAATAGAATAGAATAGAATAGAATAGAATAGAATAGCAGAGTTGGAAAGAACCTTGGAGGTCTTCTAGTTAGGTAGGAAACCCTATACTACTTCAGACAAATGGTTATCCAACATCTTCTTAAAAACCTCCAGTGTTGGAGCATTCATAACTTCTGGAGGCAAGTTGTTCCACTGATTAATTGTTCTGTCAGGAAATTTCTCCTTAGTTCTAAGTTGTTTCTCTCCTTGATTAGTTTCCACCCATTGCTTCTTGTCCTGCTCCCAGGCACTTTGGAGAATACCTTGACACCCTTTTCTTTGTGGCAGCCCCTGAGATATTGGAACCCTGCTATTATGTCTCCCCTAGTCCTTCTTTTTATTAGACTACAGATACCCAGTTCCAGCAACCGTTCTTTATATGTCTTAGCCTCCAGTTCCCCTAATCATATTCGTTGCTCTTCTCTGCAAAAGAGACCTTAAGTCTGCTAAAAGTCATGCTGACGTCACATGATGATCTCCTTACCTCTGGCTACAAAAATGAAAACAAGGCAGATGATCTGTAGAGATTTCATGGCTCAAGATGAAGATCAGAGCTGGATAGGATACGTTGACCTCACTGAAGTTCTGGACTCTGCTGAAACCAGAGACTCTTCGCAACATGAAACAGACACAAGTTTAAAAATGGAAAACCCCTCCCCATAATTTAGGGCCAGCCCGCTAATCCAAAAGCAAACACAATGTTGGTTTTACCCAAAAACCATTTCAACTTAGGTGACCATCTAGAAAATTTGCAATGCTGAGTTCATAGCCTTGAAAACACTTCTATTCTTTACTGTCATTGGCTCAAACCATGGGATTTTAGCTTTTTATCCCAATTCTAAGCAAAGTCCAATAACAGCCATCAAGTCAAACTATCAAGTAACTGCTCAGGCCTGGAACCAGATAAAGATAACCAGTTAAAGATAAACCAGGTTGAGGTCAGTAACCAAAGAGGCACCATCATTAGTCAAACAGTCCCAGCCTCAAGACAACATTAGCAAGGACTCAGAGGGATGAATCACCCCGCCGACTCAGGACGTAGATTTTGATTTTATCAAAAAATCAAAATCTACGTCCTGAGCCGGATGTAGATTTTTTTCATTCATTTATCAAATTTCTACACTGCCCATTTCACTTAAATGACTCTCAGGTCCCCCCCCACCCCCAAACAACATCATGAAATAATATTAAAAGCAAATTGAAGACAGCATTGAAAACCAGATTCAAATTTACAAATTACAAGTAAAAAGAAAAAAAAAATCAGAGTTAACAAAGATAAATTTTTAGCAAGTTACAGGGACTGGCCTCAAACCATCAGCCATCCCCAGGGTGGAATGGAACAACTTTTTTTTTTAAATTTGATTTATATGCTGCCCTTCTCCGGAGTCTCAGGGCGGCTTACAAGGCGTTAAGCAATAGCCTTCATACTTTTGTATATTTATACAAAGTCCGCTTATTGCCCCCACAATCTGGGTCCTCATTTTGCCCACCTTAGAAAGGATGGAAGGCTGAGTCAACCTCGAGCCTAGTGAGATTAGAATTTGCAGTAATTGCAGGCAGCTGAATGTTAATTACAGTACTTTAGTCTGCCGCACCACCAGGCTCCTACTCCAGGCTCATATTCCAGGCTCCTACTTTCCATGAGTTGGAGAGAACCAACCTAGAACTAAGGAGACATTTCCTAACAATTAGAACAATTAATCAGTGGGTTGGCTTTCCTTCCAAAATTGTGGGCGCTCTAACCCTGGAAGTTTTTAAGAAGAGATTGGACAGCCATTTGTCTGAAATGATACAGGGTCTCCTGCTTGAGCAGGAGGTTGGACTAGAAGACCTCCAAGGTCCCTTCCAACTCTGTTATTCTGTTATCCTATCTAGAGTACTTAAGTGTGGCAAAAAAAAAAAAAAGGTTGTAACTTTGGGTATGACTCACTTAACAAGCACCTTGCTTAGCAATGGGAATTCTGGTCCCAATTGGGGTCATATGTTGAAGACTACCCATGATGCTTGCTTGTAACAGCCAACGTCAGAAGATGGGTTAGTTTGGTAAGGAGGATTCTAGGCATCCTTACATGGACTCTCCAGCCTCTCCGTAAGCTATTCCATGTAGCTTCCGTTGCAACAGGGGCTCTGAGTCCACTCTTGAACTTCACTAATAATTTACAAGTTGTATCTATATTAAGAGTCAATTATCTATGTGGTAGCAGACTTCCCAGAATCATGATAGTCTATCATGAAGCTTTTATTTGTTTTGGACAAGTGTGGTGTAATCCATGTCCCATGTCCCCATCCATGCACCCATGTCCCCATCTTCCAAAGTTAATATTAGCACAGTGAGAGTGCTAGCAAAGCCACGTATCTGTTGGATCCATATTTGGCTACTGTAAAAAACGTACACATCTAAATGGACATCACAGAACTCTGTGTTTCATGCAATGTGAATAAAGTTTTATAGGTACATGTTTCACCTGTTCTATACCTGTGCATTTTTTTCACCTGTTCTATACCTGAATGTAAGACCCTGCTTTTCTCTGCATTGAATTTCATTTTGTTAGATAGGACACATTGTTCAAGTCTGTCAAGGTCTGTCAAGTCTGTGAAAGTCCATCTGAGAAGGTCCATCTGACACGGTCCATCTGAGAAGGTCCATCTGAGAAGGTCCTTCTGGGGAGTTGGCAATTCTTGCCAACTTGGTGTCGTCTGCAGATTTGATGAGTTCTCCTTCTATTCCCTCATCAAAATCATTTATGAAGAGTACAGGGCCTAAAACAGGAACTTTGGGGTACCCCACAGCTTCCTTCTTTCCATGTAGGTGTGATTATGGACTACACTTTGAGTGTGGTTTGTCAGCCAGTTACAAATCCATCTGTTGGTGATGTTGTCTATCCCACTTTTTTCACCTTTTGTTTTTGCCACAGTTGTTAAATAAATCATGCGATTATTAAGTGAATCCAGCATCCCCCATTGAGAATAGCATAGCATAGCATAGCATAGCATAGCATAGCATAGCATAGCATAGCATAGCATAGAATAGAATACAGCTGGAAGGGACCTTGGAGGTCTTCTAGTCCAGCCCCCTCCTGAAGTAGGAGACCCTACACTATTTCAGATAAGTGGCTGCCTAGTTTCTTCTTGAAAACCTCCAGTGATGGAGAGCCCACGATTTCCAGAGGCAAACTGTTCCACTGGTTAATTGTTCTCACAGGAAGTGAGGAAGTTTCTCCTTAATTCCAGGTTGTTTCTCTTTTTGGTCTCAATTTCAAAGCGAGATGGGTGGCATATCCATTAAATTAAAATAGAATAAATGGAAAACTCAGGGCAAGACTCTTGTCAATTCCACAGTTAAATCAAACAGAGAAACAAAAAGGTGAGGACCCTCTTTTAAAAGTTGTCTTCTAAACCAGGAGGATTTACAGAGTTCTTACAGATTAACAGGGTTGGAAGGGACCTTGTAGGTCATCTAGTCCAATCCCCACGCAAGCAAGAGAACCTACACCATTTCTGACAGATGGCAGTCCAGTCTCTTCCTGAAAGGTTCCAGGGATGAAGCTCCCACAACTTCTGAAGGCAACGTCTGTTCCATGGGTTGATTGTTCTCACTGTCAGAAAATGTCTCCTTATTTCTAGGTCCTCAGAGTGTGGTTAAAAGAAAGTCAAGGTTGCATCATAGTGGGATCAAAAACTCTGCCTGATTTTTGAGTCCCTTGTTCTGACTTCTTTGATCCACCTTATGGATATCTCTGCCTGAACGTGTTTAAAAATATCACTACCAGGCTTCCAGCAGGACATGGCCATTGAAGGCAGAGAGTGAGAGCATTGGGGAAGCCTCGTGTCCATCAACACGCCCACCAGCCAATTGGAATGGAGGCATTTGGGTAAGACAGGAGGAAACAACACAGGAGGATTTAACTGTTCCGGTTGTACCAGCAGAAGGGGAAACACACTATTTCTGATGCACAACATGGGAACCAGGGTGGAACAGGTCATCTCCCGAGTGGGCGAGGGGTATTCTGAGGAGGTCATCAGCCATTCCTGCCCTCCTGAAACAGAAAGTGTCCTGATTTGCCCTGTCCTCTCCTGGGCCAGTCCAAAAGTGCAAATCAGCACTGCACTGAGTGGTGTCATAGCAGGAGAAGTGGTGGTAGTGAACCTGACACCACAAACCTGGTTCTACCACAGTCATTCACTCAAATCAAACTCTGACCCAGAATGGAATTCTTTTTAAAGTTACTGCTTTATTGATTGGACCATGGCTCAGTTAACTTTCACATGAATCGTGGGAAACTTTGACACATCCAGAAGAACGAGAATTCTGTTGAAAGCTGACTAAAACAGAATGAGCCATGTTGGCTCCTAAGTTCTAGTAAGGTGGAGCGATGGCCTTGACGTGCAGTTATACATCACTGGGAAGTCTGCGGGACAGCTGGGGTGCATTTCATGTCTACTTCTAATTCCCCTAAAAATGTCCAGAATTTCTTCTCAAGTAAAATGCACAGACTCTCAGAGGCACATCCTTTGAAAGACATCTCCCTGAAGAGGAACTCTGAAAAAAATTAACCAACATGGTAGTCAGTAACATCTCTACAGTACCCCATCCTTCAAAAATGGGGAAGGAGAAAGTATTGAAAATTCTGGTTGGGAAACTAAATGTGACAAAAGGAATTGATTGCTTTTGCAAAATGTTTCAGGAAAGACCATGGGTGCAACTTAAAGGGGAAGAAATAGGGGGGGGGGAAGAGGAGGAGGAGGAGGGGAAGGGGAAGGGGAAGAAGAAGGAGATGGAGGAAGTGGAGGGGAAGGGGATGGAGGAGAAGGAGGGGGAGGGGGAGGAGGAGGAGGAAATAGACTGTGACTGTTATATAGTTTAACTGCTTATCTAGTTGAGCATTTATTATTCGCCCTACCTTGAATAGTAAATTAGAAACAGTGAAGACTTAAAGCTCACAAGATTTTTTAAAAGTTATGTGCCGGGCATCTTACTTTCTTCTATTACTGTTTTGAAACTTTGATAAGCCTTTAATCATAGTGAGATGGGCACAGTGCTGTTTAATTTAGCTGTTTAATTGGGATGCTGCTACAAAGGTATCCCTGTTTATCATCACAGGTACCGTCTGGGATCGGCTGCATTTTGAATCCCTTCTACTCCTTCTTTGCTTTACTTTTATTTAATTTATATAACGCCCTACTCCCGAAGGACTCAGGGCGGTGAACAGCCATGAGATAAAACATATAATACAAAATTTAAAAGCAGAATAAAATCGTTCAAGAAGGCTCCAAATAACTGCTCCAAAATCTTGATTTCTCAAGTCTGGCCTCCCACTGTTGTTGCAAACAGATGTTATTGAGTTGGCTCTTCTTGATGTGGTCTGCCAGCAGCCTGGGAAGCTGGCAATAGAGTTGGACAGTGAGGAGGCTAGGGAGGAACATGGGCCAGTCCTGGAGTCTGGGGAAGGCTCGGATGAGGGCTCTGCGTCAGAGGCAGAGATGGGGCCAGGGCCATCTGGGAGTTATGTGCTTCCTCCGGAGCCTCCAGAGTCTGATGTCAGCGAGGCAGAGGAACAGGGGGAGCCTGTTCCCAGTGCACGCATGTGCAGAGCTGCCAGAAGGCAAAAACAGTTAAGATAAAAGGGGCGACTCGGGAGTAAGGCTTGGAGATGATTGGCTCCTTCCATTAGACATAACGGAGGAGCAAAGGCACATGAGCCTTTGCAGGAAGCAACTTTGTTCGTGCTGGTCGGTTTAAATTCTGAAGCTCCGTTTTGACTCTGTGCTCTGTGTGGCCTTGCAAAGCTAATTGCCAATTAGGTCTTTGGCAGCGTGTGAAGGGAGATAAAGATGGGTGCTTATTAGCCTTATCCTTAAGGACTGTGGCAGACTTCTGTCGGACTCTTTACAAACTATGTGTGACTCATCATGGGCTGGGAATGAACAAAATTCACAGCCGTTGAAATGGAATTCCGTTGTCTCAGGAAGCCTAGGTGAGAACACCCACTATCAAATCACAATTCTAAAGGGAGCTTGTCCTTACCCCGGTTCTTCCCAGTTACAGACAAACACTGATTTTCAGATCCCTGGCAGGAAACCAGGTGTTCATTGCATTCAGTTGAGGTGAGTCCAATGCATCCAGGACACTGAAGTCCATTGGGTTGGTAGACTTGGGATTCAAGCACTGCCAAGAACAAGAGCAAGAAAATGATTTGTGTGACCCTCCTCTCCCTGCTGCCTGCTTTCTCAGACTGGGTAAGGCTAGGCTAGGATGTTGCACATCCTTTCTCTTAAGAAAGGTCTTTTTGTGGGACCTAGGAAGTTTACTATGGCAGCCCCTGCCCCAGGGAAGACCTTTCCCCTGGAGTTCCAGAAGCCACCCTGCTTTTTTAAGCTCCCTGAAAGCATGGGAGAGCTGGTTGATCCCTCAAACTATATTTCCCTGGAGATCCAGGGAGTCTTCCTGGATTTTAAACTCCCGGAAAGCATGGGAGGGCTGGCTGATCCCTCAGGTTAGATTCATCCTATTTGGGAATCTCCAGCTGTAGGTAGCCAGATGGTATTGCATGGGATTCAAACCCTCAACTGGAAATTCAAGTGATTGTGTAATGCCTGAATCCTACTGGTAATCGATACATCAAGCAGGATATTCCCTGTGAAAAAAACAGAGGAACTTTTCTCCCATCCGTGTAAAAATAAAACCCTTCCCACAGGGGCATGACACTCATCTCTCTCTGCCCTGAGAGCATCTGGAAACAAATTCCTTGTGTATCTAATCATACTTGGCCAATAATTCTATTCTATTCTATTCTATTCTATTCTATTCTATTCTATTCTATTCTATTCTATTCTATTCTATTCTATTCTATTCTATTCTATTCTATTCTATTCTATTCTATTCTATTCTATTCTATTCTATTCTACTCTACCCTACCCTACCCTACTCTACTCTACTCTCTTCCATTTCACTCCCCTCTCTCTCCTCTCCTCCATTCCCCTCCCCTCCACTTTCCCTTCCCCTCCCCTGTCCCTCCTTCTCCTCTCTTTCCCTCCCATCCCCTCTCCTCTCCTCGACTCCACTCCACTCCATTCCAGGAAATTGAACTCAAGACATATCTTCAGACTCTACTCATAGGATCTGCTCTGCCTAAACAAAACCTATTATCCTCTAGTACAGTGGGTTTTTTTTTTTCAACTTTGGCAACTTTAGGATGACAGGACTTCAATTCCCAGAATTCTTCACCCAGCACGATCGAGTTTCTTTCACTCCTTAGCAAGAGATGTTTTAAATACAGGGTTAAGGTTTAACCCCTTGCTCTGACAAAGTTGCGATCAGAAACGGGCCGCCCTGCAGAGATTAGAGTTCGCCTCACAGGGTCCTTCAATATTGTCCATTGGGGCTGAGATGGGCCTCCTAGAGCTACATACCAGGCAGAGTTTGACATTCATCCCCCATACAGCAGGCTCGTTTGGACCTCACTGTTAGTTCATTATGTGGACTTGTCTCCATGTAGTCAAGATGGCAAGTGTCAGAGGTGCCACAGGTTTTTGAAGTGAAAGTGATGGACAGAGGGGCTGCACAGGTGAGAAACAAAAAACAAAGGCATTTTATTTGAGATTCAAGGATTCCTTGGTAGGTTAAAACGCTGAATGAGCAGTAGATGGAAAGAGCAGGTAGTCCTCGACTTACGATCACACTTGAGCCCCAGATTGATAAACGAGACAGTTGTTAAGTGTGATCATCATCAATACACACCAAGCGTGGCCAAGTGTCCAAATTTTGATCACCTGACCACGGGGATGTTGCAACAGTCATTAGTGTAAAAAACAGCCATAAGTCATCTCTTTCAGTGCCCTGGCAACTTTGAACAGTCCCTGAATGAATAGTTTAGGACTACCTGTATCGAGGGCTACCTGAATCCGTCTGCCTGTCTATCCCAAGACTCTTAATATTTCTTACGTCTTATCACTTCAGTTTGAAAGGTAACACAAGTATCTTCCTTAGCATCACAGGTTTTTCTCCAGTAGCTGGTACAATTCTGGCCCAGCTCCGTACAAAAGTCGCACTCAAGAGACATGCCTAGAGGAAAAAGATACAACATTGTTTCTGGATGCTTTCTGTGGACACCCGAGACCTGCCTGGAGTCCTGCTATCCGAGGCAAGGTTCTTGAATTGCTCCCAATGTCTTCTCACCTGTAGCTAAGAAAGTGCCGAAGAGGCAACAGAATAAGAGGGACTTCATGGTGGAGAACACGATGATTGATGCCCAGGGCAATCTGGATAGAAATACCTGGAAGGGAAAGCAGAAAGAAGAGGACCACGAACACAATGAATAGAATAGAATAGAATTCTTTATTGGCCAAGTGTGATTGGACACACAAGGAGTTTGTCTTTGGTGCATACGCTCTCAGTGTACATAAAAAGACAAGATACATTCATCAAGGATCATAAGGTACATCATTTAATGATAGTCGTAGGGTACAAATAAGCAATCAGGAAGCAATCAATATCAATATAAATCATAATGATGCAAGCAACAAAGTTACAGTCATGCAGTCATAAGTGGGAGGAGATGGGTGACAGAAACATAAGTATAATGTCGGTATTAATTTCTCATAGTGCCAGTTTTCAAATAACAATAACAAACCGGTTTCAAGAATCTTTCCTCCCTTTTAATAGCTATTTAAAAAACAGGAAGAATGGAAAAAAGACAAATCTAGAAACCAACATCACTCTCAGAAGGGATATCCTGGTAATAACTGCATTTTTCTCCGTTGCCTGTTTGGCCACTGAAGTCAATGGCTTAGTTATTACCAAGATGTACGAAAGTTACTTCTCCCCCCGGGGAGAAGGGCGGTATATAAATTTAATTTAATAAAATAAATTTTAAAAAATCATTATTGAGATCTACAGGACTTGCTTTGGTTGACATGGGTTATTTCGGTAGACATTAGGTGTGTCTAGTTTAATGAAAAGAAGGACTGGGTTGGTAAGGCCACACTTGGAATACTGCAACCAGGTTTGGTCACCACAATATAAAAAAAGATGTGGAGACTCTAGAAAGAATGCAGAGAAGAGCAACAAAGATGATTAGGGGACTGGAGGCTAAAACATACAAAAAATGGTTCCTGGAACTGGGTATGTCTAGTTTAATGAAAAGAAGGACTAGGGGAGACATGATAGCAGTGTTCCGATATTTGATGGGCTGCCACAAAGAAGAGGGAGTCAACCTATTCTCCAAAGCCACCTGAAGGCAGGAAAAGAAGTAATGGATGGAAAATAATCAAAGAGAGAAACAATCTAGAACTAAGGAGAAATTTCCTGACAGTTAGAACAATTAATCAGTAGAATGACTTGCCTTCAAAAGTTGTGGGTGCTCCATCATTCAAAGTTTTAAAGAAGAGATTGGACAATGATAGAGTTTTCTGCTTAAGCAGAAAGCAGGTTGGACTAGAAGAACCTCCAAAGCCCCTTCCAACTCTTTTATTCTGTTTTCCTGCCTTCCGTTGAACTCCCAGATCCTTTGAAACACTGGATGGGGACTCACCATTATCTCCATCTCACACATACACAAATTTCCCTGGCTTTCAAAATCACTATTTTTTCCAAGAAAACTTAGGCTGGAAGCTTAGAGTAAACTCCATTCTTACTATCTACACAACAAAGAAAGGCTCCCTGAGTCCTTCATCAGCATCTGCTCACCTTGAAGTAAGGTAAAAAGGGAAGGGTAAATCATGTGGACCTTCACAGAGGAAAGCCAGAATACAAATATGCGTAGGATATTGTCCCCTAAAGGAAACCAAGTCTTGGTTAGAAGGATCCTCAACCCTTAAGAAGGAAGAAGGCACTTACGTAGAGCTTCAAGAAGCTGCAGCCAGTAATTTTTCTCAGAGACTACCAGATGCTACAAATCAACGGGCACAGCTCCTTCTCCCTTTTGTGTTTCCTTTTTGTAGGAGAGCTAGAATGTTTTTGGAAACACCTTTCAACCGCCGTTATCCCTCTGGGATATATTTACTTTCCACCCAGATAGAGAATTTTTTTAAAAAGGTAAATCTTTGGTCAGTCCACTGACCTTGATTGCTCAAGAATAACCTGAGGCAATTGCCCAGAAGGCTTGACCTCTTCTGCTCTTGGAGCCAACTCTCTGTAGCCTGCTGGATCAGCCTGTGAGCATGATAGTATTATTTGGGATTAAAAATTCACCAGGTGATCAATATAGATTTCAACACTGGGAGAGGGAAATGGCTAAACTATTCTGGAGCAATTGGAAGTCAGCTAGTCACAAACTGTCTCTATGAGCCATAAATGGGGACAGCAAATGGGGAAAGTTAGGTGATAAAGTCTTATAAATTCTGATTGTAAATGGGAAGGTTGGAGTTGGATCTCATGGTCTTGATTGCATAACCAGTAAAATCTTAAATCTGTATGGGATTTTGAGTCTTCCATTGAGGGCCAAGCCCAACAGAGATAACCTGGGACTTCCAAGATAATTGACTGGATTTTCCAGTCAAATCTCCATTTTTCTTAAACAGATCTACTGTCAGGTTCCCAAAAGACAGGAAAGACTCCAAATGCAAACTTGGTTTGTTAATTCTTGTTTACTCCCCTTCTGGCACAAACTGACAATCACAGGAAACAAACTCAATGAACTTCTTGTTAGGGTTACTTGCCCATGCTCCCCACCACCTTTTAACTACTCAGCACTGCCCCACCCACTCACATGCACAGCTCTCTACCTTGTGACCCAGAAGTGTGAAGAGGCAGGCATCAGCCTGCCATCTGGCCCAGCCGCCATACTCTCATGACTCCAGTTTGCTTAGCAACCATGTCTCTGCCCCAACGTCTGCTTTCACACTGGTCCAGCCACCGCCCTTTGTCAGGGATGGCTGGAGATTGATGGGCTGCTTCCCGGCTGCTATCGCCACTCCGTGGCTCACCCTGACATTATCACCAAGCAACTTGGTGATGACATTATCACCAAGCAACTGCCTCTCAGCTGTTTGGCGGTAATGTTGCTGCGCCGGGCAAGTTCCTGGGCTGCGGGCCCATCCCAGCCATCTTCTGCAATGCCGCTGCTTCTTTGCCACCTGGGGAGGTGAATGCTGGCTTGGCGGCTTGGTGGGCAGCTCTTGGGTGGCGGTGCAGCATGCCCCGGCCAAATGGCAGCTCCAGGCCAGTTGTTGCACCAGAGCTGACATGTGGTCCCCCTACCATGGAGACAGCATCTGGAAAACAGTATGGTGAGTGGAGGGAGGCAGAGGACCATTCCCTCCCGGCTTCCCAGGATGTTTCCGATGAAACCTAGTGACTGACCGAGGGGCTCGTAAGTCAGTATTGGATACCCATGATGCTTCAGAGAGGGGATATGCCTTCCATAGAATGAGGTACTGCTACCGCTCTCTATGCCTCTGGGCATCTAGTATCTCTTTCACCTCATAGTGTTGCTCACCATCTACTGTTATTAGTAGGTGTGGCTGAGGGGAAGGTCCCCTGATGTGGGAGGAGTGGGCCGGACAGAGCAGACTACAGTGAAAAACAGGGTGAGTTTTCCCCAGCAGCCGAGGTAGTTGGAGCTGAACCGTAATGGTGTTAATCACCTTCACTACTAAGAATGGCCTAATTAATTTTGGGCCTAATTTCTTACATGGGACTTTTAACTTCAAATATTTGGTGGAAAGATACACCCACTGACCCACATAGAAAGCTGCCTGTGGCCTCCGTTTTTTATCACCTTGCAGCTTATACTCTGTAGCTGTATGCTGCAATGCATCTTTGACCATCTTCCAGACCCGTTGTGTCTGAGCCACCCACTCCTGTAGGTCTGGCTCCTCTGGGGTTTCCTGGGGACATTCAGATATTGGCACAAACTCCCTCCCACTAGCCAGTTGAAACGGGTGAAGTCAGAAGTTGCCCAGAAGCCTCGCGGCGAGACAGTCAGGGAATTAGTGGGCTCCGATGAGCTCCGTGAAAACCCAGACTGATGAACAGCTGCTGATGGGTCTTCAGACTGAAACAGCCCTGTAAGGACGGGGAAGAATTCCATGATAAATACCCAGACAAACCAAAGGGTCCTCCGAGGGGAAGGGGTGGTTAGAGCTGATTAACTCCCCTTCTCATTCTTCTCTTTTCAGGACAAGTACCTTTTCTGAGGGGAGGCCGCCTGTCAGACCTGGAAGCCATATTTTACCTTCATGCCTTCAGGCTCCAGGCCTGCCACAATTATACCATGGGAAGTTCAGAGGGGGGATAGCACAGAAAGAAGTAGGTTGTAGCCATAATAAAATTCTTTGTAGAAAGTCAAGGCTAAAGTGCCCGGCAGTTGTGACAAGAAGAAGAGGAGGATATCTTCTGTTATGGACTGGAGATGATTGGAGACATGGTGGACATGTGGGTGATGTGGGCAAGGTCTTGAACTTTCTTTTGAGCGAGGAAAACATGGAAGCTCTCAGATTTGGGTTTTCCCAGATGTGCCAATATGACACCTTTAATAAAAGTTAGCTTTGAGGAACTTCAAGTCTTGGAGTTTGATTTCGTTGGGGGTGTTACTTGGAACCCTGACACGGAGGCAGAGAGGAGGCCGAGGCCATCTGGTAGCTCTTTGCTGCCTCCAGAGTCTCCAGAGTCTGACATCAGTGAGACAGAAGAACAGCGTGAGCCCGTTCCCAGTATGCGCATGGGCAGAGCTGCCAGAAGATAGGAACAATTAAGAAAATGGGGTCGACTTGGGAGTAAGGCTTGGAGATGATTGGCCCCTCCCATAAGACATAAAAGAGAAGCAACAGGATGTGAGCTTTTGCAGGAAGCAATTAGTTCATCTGGTCAGTAAAAGCTCTGGAAAAGCTCTGTTTGACTCTGTGCTAAGTTTGGCCTTGCCCTGCATTTGGCAGTTAGTTCTCTGGCACTATTCCAAGGGAGATAAGGTGAGGGTTTTTTGTAAACACTCCCCTGAAAGACTGTTTGAGAAGCCTTTCAGACTGCGAATGACAATAATTCACAGCCATTTGAATTAAAGAGGTTTGCCGGGACTAAGTTTGTGCTGTTTAGTTTCTAAGGAAGCCTAGGTCAGAACAGGGACCTTGTAGGTCATCTAGTCCAACCCCCCACCCAAGCAGGAGACCCTACACCATTTCTGACAAATGGCAATCCAATCTCTTCTTGAAGGCCATTCCGAAGGGAAGCCGTTCCACTGGTTGATTGTTCTCAGTGTCAGAAAATTTATCTTTATTTCTAGGTTGGATCTCTGTCCAGTCATATTTCTACAATGATACTCTTGCAGATAGAAGAGCCCTTTTAAACATATTTTGGGTGGAAGGAAGCGCAACGTTAACCCGATGGTACTACTTTAAAGAATATGGGCAGTATTTTTGGATATTTCCTCTCTCTCTTTTTCTCCCCCCCCCCCCATGCTAGCTGGGGAATTCTGGGAGTTGAAGTTCATCCAGCTTCAACTAGTCAACTTTGAGAAACACTGTTTTAACAGGATTCTGGGAATTGAAATCTATATATCTATATATCTTCAAGTAGGCTAAAAATCCATCAAATAAATAAAATAATTGAAATTAATGTGTTTTATTATATCAAAGATTAGCTTTCATATAACCAAACCACACCACTTTCTCTGGGAAGAAAGCCAAAACTAAAATTAAAACAAAAGACAAATAAAGACAAATGGGCAATTCCAACCCAGCTCCTTGGCTTCTTTTATTTTATTTTACTTTTTTGATTTCTGAGAATTAGTTGGCAGGAAGAATCAGAAGTTAAAAATGTAACTTTTCCATTCAGAGCCATTCCCATGGTTCTATTGGATGAAACTGCCGACCTTCAGATTCCAAAATGGTGACAGTATTATTCAGAAGGTGTAATTTTGGCGGCGTCTCTGCATTCAACTTTTATCAGATCATTTCTATGTTCTTCGTGCGTTCTATTGCTCAATCTCAGTTCTGGACAGGAAGAAACGCATCCTTTGATATTATAAGCGATGTCTCCAGGAACTGCAGAAATAACCAACAAGATACAGTTCAGAAAAACAGAATAACAGAGTTGGAAGGGACCTTGGAGGTCTTCTAACCCAACCCCTGGCTCAAGTAGGAGATCCTATACCATTTCATACAAAATGGTTGTCCAATCTCTTCTTAAAAAACTCCAGTGAAGGCAAGCTGTTCCACTAATTAATTGTTCTCACCGTCAAGAAATCTCTCCTTATTTCTAGGTTGGTTCTCAACCAGGGTAAAATTCAGCTGGTTCGGACCAGTTTGGGTGAACCGGATGTTAATTTTAATCTGGTTCGCTGCCCCTCCCAGGAGTCTCCGTGTGGCCCATTTTGGATGTAAGATAAGTGCAGGGCCCACACGGAGGCTCTGGGAGGGTGAAAAATGGGCTGACCAGAAGTACCAGAAGTCCAGAAACGGGCCCATTTCCAGCTTCCGGAGGCCTCTGGAGCCTGGGGAGGGTGAAAAACAGGCCTACCGGAAGTACCGGAAATCCAGAAATGGGCTCGTTTTGGCCTCTGGACAGTCTCTGGAGTCCGGGGGAGGCTGTTTTTGCCCTCCTGGAGGCTCAAGGAAAGCCTCTGGAGCCTGGGGAGGGCAAAAACACACACATACCTGCCATGGTGCAGAAAGCCGACTAGGCCACGTCGCCATGGCCACCCAGCAATCAGGCAGAGAACCAGTTGCTAAAATTTTTCAATCCCACCCCGTTCTCAACCTTGGTAACTTGACAACATATGGGCTATAACACTTAGAATTCCTGAACCAACCATGTTGGCTGGGGAATTCTAGGAGTTAAAAGTCCATTCATTTTCAAGCTATGAAGCTTGAGAAACATTGACATTGGTTTTGCTGTGTAGTGGGGGAGGCTCAGAGCATCCCCTTGTATGAACCCCCCCCCCCATGGATGGCATCATCCCTAGCCTGATTGCTGCAGCAGACAGTAATATAAATATAAATACATATATATATATATATAAAATAATTACATCTTTCTTTTCTGTATCCCACAATGTTAATGCATTTGGTTTCATCTCCTTTGCAAGCAGCTTCATATTCAGTGCTGTCCTCTGAGAATAGACCAAGAATGCCAGGACAGACGTATCCATTTGGATGGGAGAGGGGCAGCCCTGCAAAGTAAAACATTAACAACAAGAACAAAAAAAGGAAGTGAAAGATTAGCAAAAAGATCATCCATGCCAAAAGTCTGTGAATTTTCCACCCCCTTCACCTTCCTGCTTGGGTCTTAAAGGTGCTTTTTTTCAAAAGACAACTGGACTTTCTCTGTTCTTCCTTGAAGACGAAGAGGTTCCAGGAAAAAATGCTTTTAAAAGCCTCTGACAATCAGACAACTCAGCTGGGATCGTCAGAGGCTTTTAAAAGCATTTTTTTCTACAGCCTGCTTTTAAAAGCCTCTGACGGTCTCAGCTGAGCCGCACGATCATCAGAGGCTTTTTTTTAAAAAAAAAGCATTTTTTCAGCCGAAGAGGTTGTAGAAAAAATGCTTTTAAAAGTAAAAAGAAAAAAAAAAGCCTCTGATGATCGCGCGGCTCAGCTGAGCATGGGGTGGGCGCAGGGATTTTCGCTACCGGAAAACCACCCGCCGCCATTGCTACCAGATCGGGCGATCCAGTCCGAACCGGGAACATTTCACCCCTGACCTCACCCCATTCCTAACCAGTAGTTTTTTCAGCACTTGCTGGACGAGCTTTACATGCTCTTCCAGAGTTTCACTAAATATGAGAATGTTGTCCAAATAAACCAGCACCCCCTTGTACAGGTGCTCATGCAGAATTTCGTTAATAAACTGCATGAACAAGGTGGGGGCTCCCTGCAACCCAATGAATTGGAAGCTGCTAAGTGGGCAGTTGAAAGGAGTTTTCCACTCATTGCCTTCCCAGATCTTTATGCAGTAGTGGGCTTCCTTCAAGTCCATCTTGGTAAACACCTTGCCTTTCGACAGGTGATTTAGCATGTCCTTCACGAGGGAAAGTGAAAGTGGGTAGGTATTTTCCATGCATACGGCATTAATCCCACGAAAATCAATGCAGAGCCTTGAAATACCTTTAATGGTATATGGTGGTATATGTAGAAATGATTAAGTTGTGGTTTTGAGCGCTTTAAAATCTTGAACTCTTCTATTTGCCCTATTTTTCCCCTTGTTTCCCATCTCTTTTCTCCTTTTCTTATTTCTTCACTGTTTATCCCACTGTTTATCCCAGTGTAATCATTCTGAATTTCAAAATCCTGGATTCTTCTATTTTGCCCTGTATTTCCTGTTGTTTTCCACCCTTTTCCTCTCTTTTTTATTTTTTCACTGTTAATCCCAGTTAATCCCCGGTCTGTAAGGGGTGTGCATAAGCGCACCAACATCCCTGCCCTACTGTCTCCTTTTATTCGTATCCATTTCATGTGTTCATAATCATGTTTATACTTATATCTGTTATCTTACGTCTTTGATAAATAACAAATAATAATAAAATAATAATAATAATAAAAATTTTAACCTGAGACCCATGTGGGAAGCTGAACCATTAAATCAATTTTAATAGATTGACAAATTGGATTTTTAAAAAAATACCCGTAAAAGATTATCAGCAAGGACTAAATCAGCAGTCTATTGTTAGATGGTGAAGGGAGGAAGTTTGACTGGGCAGGAAGAAAATCCAGTCACACACACACAAACCCCCATGTGACCCTCTGAAACAAGGAGAGTGTTGGGTCCCAGACCTTCTGAGCAAACATACCAGGAAATGGGCGGCCTTCACACTTTTCTTGATCACAACAATGGATTCTTCCTCTCAGGTAGGTCTCATGTCCAATATTGACATCGAAGTGCTGAAGTTTGCAGAGGCTGGATGAGAAACAGTTCCTATGAACGGATCGGAAGGAAAGTGGTGCTGTGCGGAGGAGGAAAAACAAGGGAGAAGAAGTTAACTCTACTCATTTGTTTTTGGAGGCATCGGTCTATCACCACACTGCCTTTTAACACTGATCAGCTGTAGGGCGGCCCTTTGAAGCCTCGCGGCAAGAGTTTAAACAGTTTTCTTCCTTCTAGCCTATCAGCTGGGACTCAGGAGGCAGCAATAGATTGGGGGTGGGGCCAAATAAAAGGTAAGAATAACACAGGGAGGGATGGGGGGCAGGGGGGCAGAACCGGTTCGGTGACAAACCACTGCAGGAAACCCTATACCAGTGATGGCGAACCTTTTTTCCCTCGGGTGCTAAAAGTGCGTGCGTGCAGGCAACAACGCACAAACATGTGTGTGTGTTTGTGTGCGTCCCCTCCGCAAGGACTTGGAGGCAGACACCACACCTCTGAGGAAAAGAGGAGGCGGAGAAGCCCTGGCTGTCACCCAGGAGGGGACTGCAGAGGGACATATCACATGCCCGTCGCTCTAGCCGCTTACAATTTTGCAATGTAAGCATTGTAAACTGCCTCTTTTCCTCAGAGGCTTGGAGAGCCGTCTCTGTGGGGGCCACCTGCTATTTGCCCTCCCCCCCAGAGATACGGAGGATCCCAGATTTACGCACTTTCCGCTGTGCCCTCAAGACCTTTTTATTTCAACAGGCTGGTCTGGCCTAACTTCCTTTTAATTGTTAATTTGAAATCTGTTTTAAAACAATAGGGGTGTAATAATCTGTATGGGCCAAATTATTTAATGTGCTTTTACATTAAATTTTGTATTATGTGTGTTTTATCTTTTGGCTGTTCACTGCCCTGAGTCCTTCGGGAGTAGGGCGGTATATAAATCCAAAATAAAGTAAAGTAAAGTAAAGTGTCTGCCTCCAAGTCCTTGAGGAGGGACACACACAAGGCCCTGTCGCCCCTGTTTTCCAGTCCGGGCTGCTCAGTAGGCAGGCTTTTATTTTGTCAGCCCAAGGGTGAGGGGAGGTACATAGGAAATCGCCCTGTCTCTGCAGCGTCGGTCATTTGACTGAGTGGGTGTTGCCAACTCAATGTCACTCATGGCAAGCTGCCGCCCAACCTTTCCATGAGTGACTTCAGTTTGGCCATGCCCCACTCAGTCACATGACCACCAAGCCACTCCCACCAAACAAGCCATGCCCACAGAACTAGTAGTAAAAAAAAATTGGAATCCACCCCTGGCTCAGACACCCTGTTGAGAAAATTATTCCTCCAGGAAAGGAGACCTTAGAAAAGATTCTCCTTTTATTGGAAGGAAACGAGGGGAGCGGTCACTGTGGTTTTACCTGACGAAATCTCCAGCAACACCTTGCCGCATTGATCTTCTGGAGACTGACACTCCTCTACGTAATCATAGCCACAATCATTTCCCACGTTGTGACAAATTTCACATGAGTGACAGCTTCCTGAAAAGGAGAAAAGAAAGAAAAGAGCGTGCTTGATTAATTCTATTATCTTAGAATTAATTACCTTCCCCGGGTGCTTCCTTATTTTGAAATGTCGTGGTTGTGGAATCCAATTCCTGAAGAGTCATGTTTGGTGGAGGGAAAGGAAAGTCATTCAGCAAACCAAGAAATGCTCGAAAGAGCAGGGAGAAGGGCTTCAGGAGAGTTGATATGAGGACAAGGGCTGCATTGCACAGGGGCAGTAAGGTGACGGCTTTTCATTCAGAAGATCGCAGGTTCTGCAATATCTTTGCAGGTGGTGGTGGTAGGAGAGACCCTTATAAAATGGGGGTCACCCAGAGAGGGGAAGAGAAGGGAAGGGAAGGGAGGAGAAGGGAAGGGAAGGGAAGGGAAGGGAAGGGAAGGGAAGGGAAGGGAAGGGAAG
>WNWU01000046.1:3590258-3614145 GCA_012654045.1 Ptyas mucosa | reverse complement strand
ATTCCATTCCATTCCATTCCATTCCATTCCATTCCATTCCATTCCATTCCATTCCATTCCATTCCATTCCATTCTAATCACAACCTTTGAGTTTGTTTCTAGAACCAGTCACAAACAAGAAAGTCTGCCTTGGCTGGTGCTGCAGGGAATTGAAGACTGCAGAATTGAAGACTGCATATCCATCTGATAGTGAATGAGAATCACAACTGAACATTCATTCTCACCATCACAGTTAGTGAGAACATTTCAGCACATTAGCCTTCCCTTCTATTGTTAGAGGACACCCCTGGACATAAAAAAACATTAACTCAAGCGCTGTGAGCCTCTGAGTAACGAACCTTCCCTGATTTTCTTTTCAAATATCTATGACTGTAGAAGATACAGAAGCTGGAAGCAAGCTGGATCACTGAATCTTTAGGTGACCTGATGATTTAAAGCATCTAAATGAAGCGTACACAGGATGTAAGCTACAGCTCACCAAAAAAAAAAAAACCCCTATTGTTTTTAATAAACTTTCTTAGCTGAAAAAGTGCTACCAGACTCCAGATTTTGGAATACTATAGACCAGCTCGGCATTTTTCCGATGATGAAATCTTTACACTTGGCAAAAATCAAGCCAGGAGTTTCCTAAGAAGGACGCCAGAAAGGATTGTGAGGAAGAGTCCAAACCATCTGGGAAAGGTATTAATGCCTCCAGAAAACCCAAGAGTCAAGTCATTCCATTGGCTGACGGTTGTGGACTCCTGTTGGTGGATCGAGGAGTTTGGTGTGCATTGGATAGCGTGAGGTCCACTGCCCTCAGGAGCCATGGCTTCATATCCAACCAGGCTATCGCAAAGAGCTTTGTTTGCACATCCCTTCAAACTGACCTCCATAGAAAGTATACCTGTGGAGAAAATGAAAGGGATGAATGCCAAGATTGGGTCAATTAGAGCATCGCAGTATAACAGGGGCATAAACTCGATTTCATTGAGGGTCGCATCAGGGTTGTGTTTGACTTCAATGGGCCAGGGTGGGCGTGGCTAGCTTGACGTCCCTCGTGTCAGGGATGCCTGTGGGGGCCCGAGTGCTCTGCCAATGAAAACGGGCTCCCAATCTCCGTTTTCGACTGGGACGGCCTCCTGCAACCCCCTGCCAGTGAAAACGTGTGGCTCTCCCGAGCTTCATTTTCACTGGCAGAGGGTTTCAGGAGCCCGTCCCAGCTGAAAATGGAAATTGGAAGCCCATTTTCGCTGGCAGAGGCACCATGGGCTGATCCTTTGCTGTTTCCAGGGCAGCTCTGCAGGCCAGATCTAAGCACCTCACAGGCTGAATCCTGCCTGCGGGCCTTGAGTTTGACACCCTTGCAGTATAACATAGTTGGAAGGCACATTGGAGGTCTTCTAGCCCAACTCCCTGCTCAAGCAGGAGACCCTATACCAGGGGTCAGCAACCTTAAACACTCAAAGAGCCGCAAAGGTCCTAACCGGAAGCCCCCGTTCAATTCTGGAGCCAACCGGAAGTCCGGTTCCCCTATCATAGTCTCCTGCTAGTGTGGTGTCCTTTTTCCTCTGCTGACCGGAAGTCCAGTTCCCCCACCATAGAGTCTCCTCCTAGCACGGCATCCTTTTTCCTCTACCTGTCCTAACTGAAAGCCCTATCAATTGTGGAGCTGACCAGCAACAGGGAGCCGCAGCAGATGGATGAAAGAGCCACATGCGGCTCCAGAGCCACGGGTTGCTGACCCCTGCCCTAATACCACTCCAGACAAATGGCTGTCCATCCTCTCTTAAAAACCTCCAGTGATGGAGCACCCATAACATCTGAAGGCAAGTTCCTTCCACTGATTAATTGTTCTCACTGTCAGGAAATTTCTCCTTAAAGTAAGTACAGTTCCATCAGTGGAACGGGTTGAACTGAAGCCCATTCCTCTTTCCCCAGTGCTGTTCATGGCAGAGCTAGCCAACCTGAGATGCTCCTGGTAGGCTGGACTGCAGTGCCCATAATCCCCCACCTTTAGCCTTTGAGATTGAAAGAGTATGGCAGTTGTTGCGTAAAATATTAGAAAGGTGTTTTTGTCTGCAATTAGCAATGTGAAACAGAGATAATGAAATTAGATTCAAGTAAGTAAAATAGAAACTTAGAAAGAATTATACTGGATATTCTCAAAAAGGCTGGAGGAGAATGTGGGGATATTGTTATCAAAATCCAGGGAGGGGGGTGGGAATTTTATTATTACTCCTACAGTTTGGGGGAATATAGCTTACAGCATGCCGTTTTTAACAGGGCTGGGCTTCAAAAATTTTAGCAAGGGGTTCTCTGCCCGGTTGCTGGATGGGCGTGGGCGTGGCCGGTTGCTGGGTGGCCGTAGCCTAGTTGGCCTCCTGCACCACAGTGGGTGGGCATTTTGCCCTCCTGGGGCTCTGGAGGCTTTCCTTGAGCCTCCAGGAGGGCAAAAATGGCCTCCCCAGGCTCTGGAGGCTCTCTGGAGATTGGAAATGAGCCCATTTCCAGCCTTCCTGAACTTCTGATAGGACCATTTTTCGCCCTCCGCGTCCGCCCGAGCCTCCACGTGCACCCTGCACCCAAAACGGCCTGTGTGGGGACTTCTGGAAGGGGCGGGATGGGGTGGGCGGGGCCAGCCACGGGCAGGATTTGGGGGTTCTCCAAACTGCCCAGAATCTTAGCTAGAGGTTCTCCTGAACCCCTGCGAACCCCCCAGCAGCCCACCCTTGATTTTTATGCAAACCACACACACACACATAAACTGACTTGAAAGGTCCAAAGAAAACCCCACAATCAGCCAACGAACCAACCAACCAACCAGCCATGGCTTTGCCCAATGTATGAACACAACCTGGAGGCCTCTAAGACAGATGGACACTTCCATTGGAAATCTTGAGCTAGAGCTCTGTCCCTTTTGATTGAGGGAAGTTGTCATCCAAAATCAGGCTATTGTAATTTGAGGAAGGTTTGACCTAAGTAGATAATTACCCATATTTGAATTCAGAAGTCCTTCGGCACAATACAGCTCATCTCCAGTGCAATCGGTAACTTCTTCGAGACATGTTTTTCCCAATGCAAAGCATGCTGGGCACTGCTTCCCATTAGCTGGGGCCTTCTTGGGCAATTCTGTAGAAAAGATAGAACAATCAGACACGGGATGAGAAAGAAATATATTCCCAGTGGAAAGGGCTTTAGGGCAAGGGTCTCCAACCTTGGCTAAATGTGATGACTTGTGGATTTCAAACTCTCAGGATGCCATGCTGACTGAGGAATCCTGGGAGTTGAAGTCCACAAGTCATAAAGTCGCCAAGATTGGAGATCCCTGTTTAGGGGAAATAATCCAGGGATTCGTTGTCTTCACTATGATTTTTTTTTCTATATGGTTGACCAACCACCAGCTGTAACTTTATGTGTCATCTATATATATAAAAGCGAAAACCACTCACGCATTAATCACAAAATCTCCAGAACAGTAAAGCCTACAAACTTGAAATTTGCCACATATGTTCCTCTTGGCTTCTAGGTGCTCACTAAGAAAGGATTTTTCAAAATGACCATCAGAGCATTAGTATTTTCTATATTAATATTAACACACTCTGATGTATAAATTTTGGGATCAATGGTGGTTGTAAATCGAGGACTACCTGTCTAAGATACAAAAATACAAAAGAAAATAGTAGGAAAGATAGGGGAGGGAAAAGGGAAGGGGAAAGTGTGGGGAAAAGTGGAACAGAAAGAAAAGGGAGAAGTGCGGATTCTGTCTGGAGTTTAACTTCGTGATCTTGCTTGCTCAACCTTCTTATAAACAGGTTGTGCTACTTAGCAGATTAACAGATTAACAGATTTGGAATGGGACTTTATAGGTCATCTAGTCCAACCCACTGCCCAAGCAAGAGACTCTACACCATTTCTGACAGATGGCAGTCCAGTCTCTTCTTAAAAGCCTCCAGTGATGAAGCTCCCACAACTCCTGAACCAGAAGTAGGTTTCAGCAGATTCTGACCAGTTCTGGAGAACCAGTAGTGGAAATTTGGAGTAGTTCAGAGAACCGGTAGTAAAAATTCTGACTGGCCTCTCCCCCATCTACTCTCTGCCTCCCAAGTCCCAGCCTGATCGGGAGCAAATGGGGATTTTGCAGTATCCTTCCCCCGGAGTGGGGTGGGAATGGAGTTTTTACAGTATCCTTCCCCTGCCATGCCCACCAAGCCACGCCCATAGAACCAATAGTAAAAAAATGTTGAAACCCACCACTGTTCTGAACCTCTAAGCTACCTCTCAAACCTCTTAAGTAAGGGAAGTAACCAGTGGTAGGATTCAGCCGGTTCGCATCACTTCGGGAGAACCGGTTGTTAACTTTCTGAGCAGTTTAGTGAACTGGTTGTTGGAAGAAATCATTAGGGCAGAGAACCGGTTGTTAAATTACTTGAATCCCACCATTGGAAGTAACCGTGATATGATAGCAGTGTTCCAATATTTAAGGGGCTGCCATAAAGAAGAGGGGGGGGGTCAACTATTCTCCAAAGCACCTGAAGGCAGGACAAGAAGCAACGGATGGAAACTAATCAAAGAGAGAACCGGTGGAATGACTTGCCTCTGGAACTCATGGGTGGTCCCATATTGCAAGTATTTTAAGAGAATGGGCAACTCCTTTGTCTGAAATGTTTGCAGGCTTTCCTGCTTGAGAAGGGACTTGGATTAGAAGACCTCCAAGGTCCCTTCCAACTCTGTTATTCTGCTATTCTGTTCTGTTATTCCGGAATTCCAGGTGTTTGCCTGTCTCTCAAGAGTTCCACCAACTTTTCTACCCAGTCATATGATGCGAACTGCAGTTCCCAACACATCTGAAGTGGAGAACAGGACAAGGAAACCTGAGTGAGAAGAACCTAGCCCTGACATACCTGGAGTGACCACGTCTCTGCATTCATCTCCGTCGCAGCATTTCAGGTGGGCAACAGCTATTCCTTGCTGACCCAGATTAATTACTTGAACGCCTTTGTCACAGATGTCAGATGAGACACAGGTTTTTATAGTCAGGTGTAGTCCTGTGGGAAACGGGGAGAGAGAAACTGCTTTAACACCGGAAGAAACCATGATGGTCAATGCAGAGTCAGTAGGAAGCATGTTTGAGAAGAAAAGCAACTGAGCTGGTATTCTTTCCCATTTTCAAAAGCCAACCAAGCTGTTGGATGAATCCAATGGGGTTACTTAGTCCTTCCACCAAAGATTTCTCCCTTCAGAACTCAATCCAGAGCGAGTAAGTAAAGGAACACTTGGTGGAAAAATGGGGATCTTCGTAGTGGTGGGATTCAAGTAATTTACCAACCGGTTCTCTGCCCTAATGATTTCTTCCAACAACCAGTTGGAAGAAATGGCCAAATTGCTCAGAAAGTTAACAACTGGTTCTCCCAAAGTGGTGCGAACTGGCTGAATCCCACCACTGGATCTTAGCCATAAAAACCCCCTAAATATTAAGTATTTTTAATTGAGGTAATCCAAATTACAATCAGGATAAAGGGAAAAAATTGTTCTGGACGGGCCTATTTTGGGGGAGCCTTATTCTTGATGTATGCTTACAGATGGTCTAGGGCCATGATGGCGAACCTATGGCACGCGTGACACAGGTGGCACGTGGAGCCATATTGGTGGGCACGCGAGCTCAGCTCTGGCATGCATGCACGTGCCGGCCAGCTGATTTTCAGGCCTTCTGAGCCCACCAGAAGTAGGGAAACAGTCTGGAGGGCCTGGGGGGGTGGGGAAGGCCCGTTTTTTGCTCTTCCCCAAGCTCCAGAGCCTGTCTGGTGGGACCAGAAGTCGGAAAATGGGCCATTTCCGGCCTCCATAGGGCCTCCGGGGCGGTGGGGCAAGCCGTTTTCGCCCTCCCCAGGATCCTAGGGTGGCTCTGGAGCCTGGGGAGAGCAAAAAACAGGCCTTCCGGTCCTACCGGAAGTCAGCAAATGGGCCATTTCCGGCCTCTGGAGGGCCTCCGGAGGGGTGGGGAAAGCCATTTTTGCCCTCCCCAGGCTCCTACCGGGCCCACTATGCCATCAAGTGTCAAAAATGGGGGGAACATGGGGGGTCATGCATGCATGTGTGGCGGGCATGGCGCAGGGGGGCATATAATTATGGGTGTGGGCACACTTGCGTGCAACCCCACCGCGCTCCCCCTGCATTTGGCACGCGATGGCAAAAAGGTTAGCCATCACTGGTCTAGGGAGACTGGGAGTTCTAATCCATTTTAGATATGAAAGCCAACTGGGTGACTTTGGACCAATCACCAGGAAAAGGTGAGTTCTAGTCCTGCCTTAGTTATGGATACCAGCTGCGTGACTTTGAGCCAATCACTCCTCTCCCAGCCCAACTCACCTCACAATGTGATTTTTGTGAGGAAATACAAGTCAAAAGGAGTATTAGATATTTTCGCTTCCCTTACTTATTTATAAAGTAATAAAGGCAGAATAATAATTAAATACAATCAACTTCCTTGGGGCTTGTAGGAGACGCATCTTTCTTCTTGTACTTACCTATTGGGAGGGCCATATCAGTAACGCTGCATCTGTTTTTCCCAAAGTCACATGTCACGATATCCCCAAAACAACCTCCTACTCCAACACATTCTTCACATTCCAGAGATAATCCTACAGCATCAACGACAACAAAAAGGACAGCAAATTGGCTCCTTTCTTTTTTCTCTGCCCTGTTTGAGACCAAGGTCACAGCAAGATTTCACCAATAATCAACTGAGATGGTAAGGAGGAAAAATTACCAGTTAACAGATCACCTTGAAAGGTGTTCTGTCCCTGTCTCCCACATGCACAAACACACACGCAGACAGCCGTGGGTTAAAGAATTGGCACAAACAAACCAGGTCCGTTATTGGAGACTTGGCAGCAACACGAGAACCAGCTGCCAAGTGATTTACTATAACAAGGAGGGGGGTGTTCCTCCACCAGATAACAGATGCAATACACACCGGTTGGGAAAAAACAGTCCAGTTCAAAAGCCTTCAGCAGATTTGCAACAAAGGGACTCGCAGAACTTAACTTTGTCCATCACAGAATCTGACTGGCCACCCCACTCCCTTTTATAGCCTGTGGGGTGTGGTCCAGTGACTCAGCTTAATCCCTGGCATGCCTCCTCATCTGCTGTGAACGTTTATCACGCCGACGCTGGCATGGATCCAGCCACAACTTGTCTCCCTCGTCCGCACTCTGATCGGAGACACCTGGCTCCTTTCCTTCGGCCGACACCTGAGCAATTGCCAGAGAGGAGGGGCCTGGAGAGGGAGGCCTGGCCGGCTCCTCTCCTTCATGTTCGGAGCCTTCTTCCTCCGATATGATGAGCTCGGGGGTCGGAGCCACAACAAAGGGTTTGGAAGCTTGTTCTCAATCGTGGCATCTTCCAGATGAACAGCTTCTAGATTCCTTAACTGTAGGCTAGCTCTAGTTTAAGGCAGGGGTGAAATCCAGCAGGTTCTGACAGGTTCTGGAGAACCGGTAGTGGAAATTCTGAGCAGTTCAGAGAACTGGTAGCAGAAATTTTGAGTAGTTTGGGGAACCGGCAAATACCACCTCTGGCTGGTCCCAGAGTGGGGTGGAAATGGAGATTTTGCAGTATCCTTCCCCTGTCACGCCCGCCAAGCCACGGCCACAGAACTGGTAGTAAAAAAAAATTGGATTTCACCACTGGTTTAAGGGAGTGGTGCACTAAAATGGAGCAATTAATTATATACTGCCCCATTGTGCTTTATAGCACTTTCTGGGCTGTTTACAATGTCAGCGTATTGCCCTCAACAATCTGGGTCCTCCATTTACCGACCTCGGAAGAATGGAAGGCTGAGTCAAACTTGAACCCCATCAGGATCAAACTCCAGGCTGTGGGCAGAATTTGCTTGCATTCTAACCACTGTGACACCAAGCTTCTAGATAACCAGAAGGTACGATATCACTTAGACTTCCAAACGTTTTTCAGGATGCCAGCAAAATAAACATGTGAAACCGAACTGTTACATTGATGAGTATTATGATGATGATGATGATGATTCATAGCACAGTCAGCCAGATGTTCAGACTGGATTGGCCATTTTTATCCACCTGTCAAGTCCTTCCCAATGACCTGTGATAGGCAGACATTGTTGTTTGATGGTGTTAAAGATATCCTCATAGGATGCCAGCTGACTTTTGCTATTGATCAATGATGATTTTACCAATGCAAGTGATATTCAAGTGGTGCTCCAGATGTTTTTTTGGATTGCACCCAAGAGCTCTATTACCATTGGTACTACCTAATATTCTCCTGGTTCATCACACCGTCAGCCAGATATTCAGACTGGATATGGCATTGTTATTATTATTATTAAATTCATTTGCTGCCCGTCTCGTGATTCGAGATGAGTCTGAGCGACTTACCGGGAGATAAAATAGCCAAATATCCAAACCATTATAAATATTAAAAAGAAATTAAAATTACCACACAAGAAAAGTTAAACCAAAAAGCATGAGTTTGGAGCGGTGGTTAAGAACACTGGAATTGAGAAAGAAGGAAAAAATTCCTTATGGTTGCATTTTTGGCTAGCTCCAAAGTTCCTCCCTCCCTCTATATGTATGTACATACCTGTGTGTGTGAAAGAGAGAGAGGGGGGGAGTAGGGGGGAGAGGGGGAGAGGGAGAGAGAGAGAGAGAGAGAGAGAGAGAGGGAGAATGAATCTTGCCAACTTCTATAACAGATAGTTTGGTTTCTTTTAACTCCGGTTAACTCCAGCCAAGTATTTTTGCTAAATTTTGATCACGTTTGAATTTTCAACTTTTGCATCCCCAAAATCAGAAGAGGGGAAGATTTTAATTTTTTAACTTTAAGGTTTAATTTTCAGATTTTAATTTTTTTAACGGAGATTCAGTTCTTTGCATCCAGAGATTGCAATCCATTTACCAATGTGGGATTATAAAAGCAACAGAACTAAATCACCCGATTTATATTTCAAAGCAGTTTGCAGCAATATTCTGACCCTATAGAAGATGGTACTACCATCTACTGATCCTGCCCAAACTCTCACTGGGGTCTGTTTTTGAGGGATTCTGATCATTGAAGTCTTCACGCCTTAAAAGTTACGAAGTTTGAAAAACACCGGCCTAGAGATTTCATCAGCTCCCCAAAAGACTTCCCTTTCAGTATGCCAAATAGAGTTATTTCTTTCTTTGAAAGTCTACAATAAAATGTGCCACAAATTCTCTTGGAAAAAATATGCTACGAATTTGTAAAAGCAGTGAAAGCAGGGAAGCCGTTCCCTTCAAATATTTGTCACTCTTGCCTACCTACCTTTGATAATAAATAGGGCGAGAAGGAAGACGGTTGGTGAAATCTCCATGGTGCTTTGTTCAAAGCGGATCTGGAAATTCTGAATATAGGAAATTTTCTTATGCTGCCCGAAACTGAGAAAGCATTTTTAACAGCAGCCCAAAACGGCCACTTCCTGAAAAAGGAGGCGGATTTAAGAAATAAAAGTGGTTTTCTGGAAGGGGGGAAAAAAAGAGAGAGAGAGAACAGCAGGAATGCTTTACAGGAAATTAAATCTATTTGTTTCCTGTTTTGCTGACCAAAAGTAAAGATTATTTGAAAAAACAAACTTACTGTACTTGTGGGTGAAGCCAAATAAAATATTAAACAGTTAATAGCCTGCCAAAGTCATCTTTTACATATTTTGCTCGGTGCCAAATTAAAAGTTGCCAAGTCTGTCCTCCAGAAGAAAAGACAGACTGCTCATTTAGCATGGTTGAATAGCTGCCGATAATTTAAACTATGTCATCGTAATCGACGGTGCCCAGCTGCACACACACACAAATGTGTGCAGCTGGGACGACAATCCTCCCTATTTTCAGAGCAAAACTTGGCACAGCTGCATTCTTTCTCTTGCGGTAAAATCAAAGGAAAGAACTTGAGGTTCCTTAAACACTAACGAAGTCGCTTAAGCAGAAGGTACATGCTAACTAAGGCATATAAAACATTTGCTAGACCAATTCTCGAATACAGCTCATCTGTCTGGAACCCGCACTGCATATCGGACATTAATACAATCGAACGAGTTCAGAGATATTTCACGAGAAGAGTCCTCGACTCCAGTCCTCGCAACAGAATACCTTATGCCACCAGGCTGGAAATTTTGGGCTTAGACAACTTAAAACTTCATCATCTTCAATCTGACCTAAGCATAGTACACAAAATCATCTGCTACAATGTCCTACCTGTCAATGAATACTTCAGCTTCAACCACAACAATACACGAACACACAACAGATACAAACTTAAGGTAAACCGCTCCAAACTCGATTGCAGAAAATATGACTTCAGTAACAGAGTGGTCAATGCCTGGAATGCCCTACCTGACTCTGTGGTTTCTTCCCCAAACCCCCAAAACTTTAACCTTAGACTGTCTACTGTTGACCTCACCCCATTCCTAAGAGGTCTGTAAGGGGTGTGCATAAGAACACCAGCGTGCCTACTGTCCCTGTCCTAATGTCCCCTTTTATTCGTATCCATTTCCTGTATTCATAATCATGTTCATACTTATATCTGTAATCTTATACATGCTTGACAAAATAAATAAAATAAATAAATAAATAAAATAGTTTTCAAGGATCGCAGCCCCCACCTGAAAATACATCGGAAGAGGAGAGCCATGGTAGTCCTCGACTTACAACAGTTCACTTAGTGACCGTTTGAAGTGACAACATCACTGAAAAAAGTGACTTGTGGCCATTTTTCACACTTAGGACCACTGCGGCATCCTCGTGGTCATGTGACCAAACTTTGGATGCTTCGCAACGGGGTTCATATTTATGACGGTTGCAGCTGTCCTGGCGACACATGGACCCCTTTTTGCAACCTTCTGAGCAGCGAAGTCAAGGGGGAAGCCGGATTCACTTAGCAACTGGGTTATTAACAACTGCAATAATTCACGTAACAACCATGGCAAGAAAAGTCATAAAATGGGGCAAATTCAGTCCTTTGCTGACCTTAGCTGAGATTACCATGTTGTGTGAACCTGGATGGCTGTTACTTTTCCACTGAAGTGGTACCTATTTATCTGTTCGCATTGGCAAGCTTTCAAACTGCTAGGTGGGAAGGAGCTAGAACAAGGAACGGGAGCTCATCCCATTGTGTGGCCCTTGGGTCTTTTCTTCTTTTTAAATGCCTCTGACGATCCAAGCTAAGTTGCCTGATCGTCAGAGGCATTTAAAAGAAAAAAAGCCTCTGCCGATCAGGCAACTCAGCTGGGATCGTCAGAGCCTTTTGAAAGCATTTTTTTACAACCTCTTCGCCGAAAAAATGGTTTTAAAAGTAAAAAAAAAAATTGGCCACGCCCACCCAGTCACATTACCACCCCTCCCCACCAAGCCACGCCCACAGAACCGGTAGTAACAAATGTTAGATTTCCCCACTGACTCGAAGCATTGCTTTAATTGTACCAATGGGGAGGGAGGGGAAGGAGGGGCACAGATCTGCAGAATCCTGCAGAATTTCAAAATAGCATATTGGATGGGAAGGGAGAGGAAATGCCACCCGCTCTAAAAATAGTAAAACAATCTCTTGATTTTCGTTAAAAGGAGCAATAAAATGAGGAAGGTGATGATAGTACCTCTTTTTTTTCCTGTTATTTTTGATGACTTCCATCAAAAAATATGTTTGCTGTTGCAATGAGTAATACATGTCTATCCGTCAGAGAATGCTACTGCTCCGTGCAGCTCTACAGCCCAGCCATTTAAAGCAAGTGCTCACTTCAAAAGGCAATGTGTTTGCAAATTCAAATTTCTCAAAATGTCCCCACACTATCCAAAATGTCATTGTTGGCCCAACGGTTCTAAGCTCATCCTCAGAACTACGTAACCCGTGCATCAAAGTTATATGAAGAGTGACATGAACTGTCCTTCAAGCAAAAAAAAAACAAAATAAAAACAAAATAAAAATGGAAACATTGGGAAGGTTGGATTTGTTTGTGGAAAATGCCAAAAATTGGGGTGGAAAACGCATCCAGCTTTGCAAACAGGATTGGGATCATGAACCCGGAAATAATGCTGTCCTATTTGGCCATGTTTTGCAGGCCGTGGGCGCATCACACTCATGCTCACATTTGCGAACCGGTAGGGAAGGTAAATGAATCCCACCTCTGCTACAGAGCCTATATTGTCTGAGAGGCACATTAATGCCACCGATAAATTTAGCTTGATTATGATATTACTTTAATTGGTAAATGTAGTCACTTTTAAAGACTTGCTTTTATATACAGTCTAGAGACGGTCAGATTAGGGTGATTTATAAACGATTGGAAATTTTTTAAAAAAACATATAAAAATGGGGTTTGGTGCATGTTAGGAAATGATTTTACCGAACTTGCTGGGTTGGCAATATATAAACCATATATAGCTTTAAAAACCGCTGTATTGCTGTATTGCATCATACTGTGTCCTGATTGGTTAGCTCTGTAGCCAATGTCCTTAAGAGGAAGCTTGAAATATGGTTTGTTTCTCTCTTTGTCTCTCTGATGCTCGTTACTGCTCTTTGATGCTCATTGCTGTTTGCTGTGGTTTTTTTTCTTTGTTTTTTTTAAATTTGATTTATATGCCGCCCTTCTCCGGAGACTCAGGGCGGCTTACAATGCGCTAAGCAATAGCCTTCATACTTTTGTATATTTATACAGAGTCAGCTTATTGCCCCCACAAACTGGGTCCTCAATTTACCTACCTTAGAAAGGATGGAAGGCTGAGTCAACCTTGAGCCTTGGTGAGATTCGAACCTGCAATAATTGCAGGCAGCTGATGTTAATAACAGGGCTTTTGCTACTGTTTGCAACTGTTTATGTGTATGACTACAACGACTGGTAAGAAGACTTTGTAATTAGATTATCGCTGGACTATTGTTTTATTATCTACTACTTTATCTGTGTATGACCTGGACTGTTTATTGGACTGTGTCTTATTACTATTTCCTGAAAGTAAGCCCAACTCAGTGCATCTGTGTGTTGGCTATGTTATTTCCTAACTACTCTCAGTCGCTTTCATGTGCACACCCTTGCTACTCAAGGGTTGCTCTGCGAATTCCTCAACAGTGCACATCAGGGGTGGGTTCTACTTACCTTTACTACCGGTTCGCAATGGGGCCACGCGCATGCACAGAAGCGTTCTGATGACCTCGGGGTCGGTGGGTGGAGCCTCCCACCGGTTTTACTACCGGTTCTATAGAACTGGTGCAAACCAGGGGCAACTCACCACTGGTTCACATGTACACTTTAGCCCAGAAGCTGCCCACTTTACAGTCCAGCACAATGCACACAACACCAGGGTCCACAAGCAGAAGATTACAGCAACCTGATCAAAGTCCTGGTCCTTTAAACTTGGATGCTCACTACCGTAACCATTATTTTGACTATTTTTACCTCACACCATAAATGCCAGTCAAGGACATACATGTCAAGATTCCAAGTAATACATCCACAGCAAACAGACCTCTGAGGCGAGCAGGTTCCTCAAAGAACAAGTTTATTGGGCATATCATATTGGCACAAACTGGTGAAAACCGACTCTGAAGGTTCCTGCAGTTTTCATCTAATTAAAAATAAAAGTGTCCCCCACCCCACTTTCCCAAACAATCCATCACATGATCCAACAAAGTCTCGCTCTGGTTGCTTGGAAACGTCACTCCTCCTCTCCTCAGCCACCTGTGGGAATGCCCTTGGTTCTCAGGGGAAGACTATTTTGTTTTGGCTACAAAACCCCAACTATCTCTATTCCCACTCTCTATCCCTCATCACCGTTCTGGCAACACTGAAGCCTCCAAGATGGCCTCAGACAGACGAGCTTCAGAGTTGACAATACAATGGTTTCCATGAACCGTGGCAATGATGATGCTGCAGTGAAATCTCTTCAGTGTCCAGTAACTACTGTACAGTGATGGGATTCAACCGGTTCTCTCTGGATCGGGCGAACTGGTAGCGGCAACTGTGGGAGGCCCCGTCCACCCACCCAGACATAATGCACATCTACTGCACATGTGCAGAAGGCCGTGCACGTGCGCAGATGAGGCACAAGCCCTCACGTTTATGAACTGGTAGGGAAGATAAATTAATCCCACTGCTGAGTAACTAGCAGCACCCTCCCTCCATTCTGTTCTCAACCCTCAAAAACCCCATGAGGGATTAGAGGCAACTTTTGGCAATAGGCTTTCAGAGGGCCTATCTTCTGGACAGACCACTTCCCCCTTTTTTTTTCATTCTTCTCACTACCCATTTCCTTGACTTCCTTGGTGTCCATTTTCAACCCTGCTGGATGGGAGGACAAAGCAAAGGGGCCTTTCTTCTTCTCTGTACAACTTTCACAGCTCGCTTGTTCGAGGTGGGCAGGTCAACTTGTAACAGAGCTAAGAAGAGGAGGAGCAGTACTAGAAAGAGCTTTAGCTGTTAGCAATCAACCCTCTTGAAATATATGGGTTGATGTTGGCCCTATATTTTCTGCACACCAGCAGAGAAAATAATTGAGAATCAATCCCCGAAGCACAGATAAGGAAAGCTCTGGGTTTTCCCTGAAAGGTGAGGACCTGCATGAAGCCAAAGAGGCATAAGCAATGGAGAGGGGGAAGTATTGACAAGCAAGATCTGAGCTTTAATGCTGGGGACATATCAAGAAAAGATGGTAACCAACAAGAGCCCAACTTGGGCCAAGAGGAAGAGTCCAAACGATCCAGTTGTGGTGTCAACTGCCCCAATGGCATTCTTACAATTGCTATTTGGGAGTAAAGTAAATGGGCTATCAATGGTTGAAATCTCCATCTTCTCACAGAAAGCTTTATTGGCACATCCTTTCATGGTGGTGGTCATATTTTTTCCTCCTGCAAAGAGAATGAGAGGAGACAGCTGTCAACACCTGGGAGCTACTTGACTTGGAGCAATGTGGGAGAGAGAAAGTAGGACCCTTCTGCTTTCGGCATACACGTTCCCAGAAAGAGGGCATGGAACTGTATTCCCCAATAAAGGTTGACACCAGGGGTGCTATTCAGCAAGTTCTGACAGGTTCTGGAGAACCGGTAGAGGAAATTTTGAGTAGTTCAGAGGACCGGCAAATACCACATCTGCTTGGCCCCAGAGTGGGGTGGGAATGGAGATTTTGCAATATCCTTCCCCCAGGAGTGGGGAGGGAATGGGGATTTTGCAGCATCCTTCCCCCAGAGTGGAGTGAGAATGGAGAGTTTGCAGTATCCTTCCCCTGCCACGCCCACCAAGCCACGCCCACAGAACCAGTAGTAAAAAAGTTTCAATTCCACCACTGGTTGACACAACAGACTTCATCAGATGAAGATTACCAGGTACAGGTAGTGCTTGACCTATGACCGTATTGAGCCCAGAATTGCAATAGTAAATCATACTGGTTATTAAGTGGGTCACTATGCCCGATTTGATGAGTTTTTTGTGACAGTCATTAATGAACTGCGTGATTGTTAAATGAGCCAACTATACCCAATGGATATTTTTTTTGCCAGAAACTGGAAGTTAACCCTGGAATCTGGCAAATTGTGGTTATGTGACTGTGGGATATTGCAAATGGCTATAAATACAGACCAGTTGCCAAGTGCCCAGGATATCACATGATCGCAGAAAGGTGTCCATCAGAATTTCAAAATCGAGATGTACGTAGGTCTGGGGAGGTCCATCATAACTTTGCATGGTCATTAAGCAACCAATTGTAAGTCAAGGACTACTTGTGTGTTATAGGCCCATGATGGCAAACCTATGACAAGTGTGCCAGAGGTTCCCGCCGGCCAGCTGGTCTTTGGGTCTCTGCCACACATGCACCGGGGGGCAAGAGAAATGGGGGGTGCATGCATGCGCAGGAGGGGCGGGGCACATGTGGGGGGCATATGCATGCACAGGGACAGGGCGCTTGCAGGGGTGCACATGCATGGGAGTGGGGGAGAGGGGGCACGCATGCATTGCATTTTGCGGGTACTTTGGGCACTCGGTCCAGAAAAGGTTAGCCATCACTGTTATAAGCCAAGCACAGTTACAGCTGAATTGTTTAGGAGATTATGTTTGGACTGGGTTGGTGACGTAGCATATTTGAACCCACACTGTTTGTTTAGCTAAAGAACCGAGGTGGCGCAGTGGTTAGAGTGCAGTACCGCAGGCTACTTCATCTGCAGTTCAGCAGTTCAAACCTCACCAGGCTCGAGGTTGACTCAGCCTTCCATCCTTCCGAGTTGGGTAAAATGAGGACCCAGAATGTTGGGGGCAATAGGCTGACTCTGTAAACTGCTTAGAGGGGGCTGTAAAAGCACTATGAAGCGGTATATAAGTGCTATTGCTAATGGCTGAATGGATTGTGCAGAACCAGAAAAATGGGTCCATTTGATAATTAGGTTAAACTTGTTGAGTAAGAACAACCAACGCAAAGAGGCTATTCCAACCTCAGCAGAAACATTGATCCTATGGAGTACTATGTACTGGTTTGCTTTCAGTACCATGGACAGCATCCCTATAATTACAAGTGGAAGCAGCCACTGAAAATTTCCAGTGGCCTCAAAGGAAGTCAAGGGTCAAAACATACCCTCTACCTCAACACTACCCATTAGATAGAAAAATCCTACCTTTTTTCCCCTCCCAGCTCTCATTTAATTGGATGACACTGCGTGTAGCATCTCAGGGGAGGAGCAAAAACAAAAAAATCCCCTTGCAAGATGGCAAATTCAACCTAGCAACTGATACCCTGTCTCTTTGATGGGCGCGGCTTCTACCGTAATGCCACACCTCCCTCCTTTCAGATGTTGACCTCCCTCCCATGCATGGGAATGGCCTTGTAGAACAAGAGGTGAAGGAGAGAGTTGAGATAGGAGAGCGTTTGATTTAGCACCTGGGAAGAAGGTCAGTTTTGCCTCTATCTATATTAATTGCTCTGAGCCATTGCCAACAGTTTGATCCTGACTGGCTCAAGGTCGACTCAACCTTCCATCCTTCCGAGGTCGGTAAAATGTGGACCCAGATAGTTGGGGCCAATATGCTGACTCTGCAAGCCGCTTAAGCAGGGGTGAAATGTTCCCCATTTGCACTAGATTGGGTGATCCAATAGCGATTGTGGCAGGTGGTACAGAGACCCGGTAGCGATGGCGGCGTGAGGCTCCGCCCACCTGCCCTGGTGTCGTTATTTCCTGTTTTTAAAAGATTTTTAAAAAGGCTCTGACGATCGTGCGCCACAGCTGTGATCGTCAGAGCCTTTTTTTTTTTAACTTTTAAAAGCATTTTTTACAACCTATTTGGGCGAATAGGTTGCATAAAAATGCTTTAAAAAAGTAAAAAAAAAAGTTGGCCACACCCACCCAGTCACATTACCCCTCCACCAAGCCACGCCCACAGAACCGGTAGTAACAAATTTTACATTTCACCACTGCGCTTAAGAGATTGCTGTAAATGGTATATAAGTCTAAGTCCTATTGCTATTGGTGGTACGCTGATCTAGTCGATCAGAAAGGTCGGCAGTTCGGCGGTTCAAATCCCTAGTACATGTCTCCTGTGTGAGCAGGGGGTTGGACTAGATGACCTCCAAGGTCCCTTCCAACTCTGTTACTGCTACTCTTACTTCTAGTGGTAACAAAAAAATAGCAAATAATAGTAACAACAACTAGCAAATATGTGTCTTGGCCACACAATGACTGACCAGTGTCATCATTAAAAAAAATTCAAAAGAATCGAAAAGAGAAATTCCATCCACAGTAACACGACTTCTGCGTAATTTGGAAATATCTCTGTGTGAACGTGTGTATGTGTAGATATCAGAGGACATGGGTAGAACTTCACCCCTCCCAGCACCAAACTGAGCCTTTTAGATCATGGGGTGGGATTCAAAAATTTTAGCAACCGGTTCTCTGCCCGGTTGTTGGGTGGGTGTGGCCATGATGGGCATGGCTTACTCAGCTGCCTGCACCATGGCAGGGAGGGCGTTTTCGCCGTCCCCAAGCACTAGAGGCTTTCCTCAAGCCTCGAGCTTCCCAGGGCTCCAGAGACCCTCCGGAGGCTGGAAACAGTGCCATTTCCAGACTTCTGGAACTTCTGGGAGGCCCGTTTTTTGCACTTCCAGAGCCTCCTCATAAGCGCTGCACTTACCTGGCATCCAAAACGGGCTGCGTGGAGATTCCTGGGAGGGGCAGGGTGGATGGGCCAGCCAGTCCTTGCAACTACCAGTTCGGTGAACCAGATGTAAAATTAGAATCTGGTTCGCCTGAACTGGTCCGAACCGGCTGAATCCCATCCCCGACTTATATACCACTTCATAGTGCTTTATGTCTCTGTCTAAGCAGTTTACAGAGTCAGAATATTGCCCCCAACAATCTGGATCCTCATTTTACCAACCTGATCTGGCCTTTCTGGTCATGGCAATGTCCATTCTAGAATTGCATTTCCTCATCAGCAGCTTCCAATACTGAATATGGGCATGGATCTATAGGTTTCACCTTCTTTCTTCTGAAGAAACACTTCTGCACAATATGTCTCATCCTCTCCAATACAGTTAATCGTCTTCTCCTGGCATCCACTCTGTTCCTTTGTATCAGAATAGCAAGCCGGGCATCTTTTGTTCTTGGTAGTTATAATTTTTCTGGCGGGCACTGCAGGAAAGAAGGAGGAGGTTTAAGTTAAAAGAATAATAAAGGAGGTTGGGATGACCTCAAGGTAAGGGTGGGAAACTCAGAAACCACCACGTTCCTCCCTTAGCAACTTTTCTCAGTTCCGATGAAGAGAACATTGTGATTCAGGGTCGAATTGTGGGGTCCTTGGTGCTCTCTGAGCCAGGTGGCTTTCTTGCAGATATTTCATTACCAAACTAGGTAACATCATCAGGGCTACCAACAGTGGTGAAATCTGGTTTGCTACCAGTTCATTGGCCGTGCATGCGTACTGCATGCCAAACGCATGCTGTGTTCACATGCGCAGTGCGCACCAAAGGTGTTCTGCCCCAGCTACGGACCCCAAAGAATGCAGCACACACAAAGTCCATGCAAACCTTAGTTTACTAATTAAGTACTAATGAGCTTTCTTAGTAGTTGTTCGAACACAAGTACAGTTTAAATCAGTCTTTTCTGAACAAGAGCTGTTAATTTAACTTCATTAACAGACGACAAAAATCCAAAGAATAATAACTCAATTCTGAGGCACAGTATTTCAGATAACCGTAATCTTACTGTGGTTGGCAGAATGCCCAGAAGCAATTTGCAGGAAAACTGACAAGAGAGAAGCAAAAGCCGATCAGATGTTTCTGGAATCAAGACGCAAAGGAATATGAATGAAGTTGTTTCCTGCAAATTGCATCAGTCGTCGTCCTTCCTTAAATAGGCGAGGAGAGTAGTCAATTAGCCCCAAGCCTTACTCTCAAGGAGACCTCCTCCTGAGGAGCCACTCCTGCCTTTTAACAGCTCTGAGCACTCGTGCATCGAGAAGAGGCTCCTCCTCTTCTTCCTCTTCATTTATGGGAGCTTCTGGAAGTTCTGAAGGTCCTGGCTGAATCCCCACCTCTGGCACCACATCTTCTCCAGCCTCCTCATTGTCTGACTCGAGTGCCAGCTGCACAGGCTGCTGGCGCATCACCACACCAGCCTCCTCGCTGTCGGAATCAGCTACTAGCTGCACAGGCCACTGATGGGCCACAACACCATCATGCTACTCTACATCTCACCAAAACGTCTCCCCACAAATTGAGGTATGATCCCATGCAGGAAATTTATCTTTAGGTGGGGAAAATGGGGGAGGGAAAGAATGGCAAAGAATCAGAGAAAACAAGAGCCTCAAAGCGTACAGCTGGAATGATTGGTGCATTGATTGTCCTCGCAGCAGGAAACGTGGCCTTTGATGATGTAGTTGTTGCCCAGGTCCAGAACAGCCAGGCCCTTGTTACACTCCTCTGGATGGATGCAGCTCTTCTTGGTGACGTGGCTGGTTGACCCTGTAGGGATCCAAAAGAAGAGTTGGTGTCTGAAATGGTGAATTGCTGTGAGTGGCAGATAGAAATGCTATTGAGCATGAACCTTCAGCATCCCCAGTCCTTCTCCAGGATCCCAAGATTTCTGCCCCAACTTTCCACCATCTGCTAGCCTCCAGATAAGTTGGAACATCAATCAGAATAGAACTAGGAAGGACCTTGGAGGTCTTCTAGTCCAACCTCTTCCTCAGGCAGGAGACCCTATACAATTTGAGACAAGTGGATGTCCAGTCTCTTTAAAAACCTCCAGTGATGGAGCACTCACAACTTCTGAAGGCAAGCCACTCCACCAGTTAATTATCCTCATGAGTTATTTTATTCATGTTCTAGAATAGGGGAGTCAAACTCAATTTCATTGAGGGCCACATCAGGGTTGACCTTGGGGGGCCAGGGGGGCTCATGGCCGGGGGTGAGGGTGGCTATGGTAGGTGTGGCCATAGTGGGCATGACATGGGACTCATGTCGGGGGCACCTGTGGTGACCAAGTGCTAAGGCAGGGCTTCCCTGAGACCCTCCTATTTTCCTTCCTTCCTTCTTTTTCTTATTTTTCCTTCCCTCTTCATTCTTCTTCCTTCCCCTCCTTCCTTATTTTTCCTTCTTTGCTCTCTTCCCATCTTCCCTCTTTCCCCTTCTCCTTTCCTGTCCCTTCCTGCATGCTCAAATGCAAACGGGGAAACATTTCTCCTTTTGTTCTTTTTTAAGTTTCTTTTGATAGCAAAAACTCGGGGGGGGGCTGCATGCAGAGGCAGAGGCACCTAGGGCCGGTCCTTTGCTGTTTCCAGGCCCGTCCCATGGGCCAGATCTAAGCACCCTTGAATTTTACACCAGGGGTGAAATCCAACAGGTTCTGACAGGTTCTGGAGAACCGGTAGCGGAAATTTTGAGTACTTCAGAGAACCAGCAAATATCACCTCTGGCTGGCCCCAGGAGTGGGGAGGGAATGGGGATTTTGCAATATCCTTCCCCTGCCACGCCCACCAAGCCACACCACGCCCACCAAGCTATGCCTACAGAACCGATAGTAAAAAAAAAATTGGATTTCACCCCTATTTTACACCCGTGTTCTAGAATCTACAATGCAGCTAGTCCTTGGCTTTCAAATCTTTGTTTGGGGACCATTTGAAGTTACAACAACCGCACTGAAAAAAAAAAATTCAGTTCACTGCCTTGAGTTAATTATCAAGGCAATAAAACTGGGATAATAAATAAACAAGATAATAAACAAAGGAGTCATCTCTGCTTTTCCCTTCCCTGCTCTCCAGATTAGATTAGCCAATCTAGGAAGGAAGTCGGCAATTGATGGAGGCGATTCTCACACAGGATGCTAGGCGATGGCCATTGAGAGGCGGGTGTGTCTCGGCTGTTTTTCACACACAAAGACACACAGACACACTCCCGAGGAAAAGCATCACATGAATCCAGGGGTGGGCGGGCTTCAAAAATTTTACCAATTTGGTTCTCTGCCCAGTTGCTGGGTGAGCGTGGCCGAGGTGGGCGTGGCCTAGTTGGCCTCCTGCACCACCGCAGGGTTTTTGCCCTCCCTGAGCTCTGGAGGCTTTCCTCAAGCCTCCAGGAGGGTGAAAACCGCCTCCCCAGGCTCCGGTGGCCCTCTGGAGGCCAGAAGTTTCCAGTAGGGCCATTTTTCACCCTCCCCGAGTCTCCGTGTGCACCCTCCACTTACCTGCATCCAAAACAGGCCACGTGGGGACTCCTGGGAGGGGAGGGGTGGGGTGGGTGAGTGCAGCCAGGAGTGGGATTTCGGGGTTCTCCGAACTGCACAGAATCTTAGCTGGAGGTTCTCCGGAACCCCTGTGAACCCCCATCAGCCCACTCCTGCATGAATTTAGAACAGTGAATCTTCACTGTTTTTCTCCATCTCAACAACGAGCTGTTTAGGATACTAATTGACAGGCACACAGAGAGAGAGAGACACACACACACGGAAACACAAATCTTTTCTTTCTCAAAACTGTGAAGCCCAAGTCATGAAACCACAAGGCATTGATTCCGCATATGCTTTAACCTGCAGGATAAAATCAATCCAGTCCGTAGAAGAGACCGTTCAAAGTAATGTTGATTGGCTACACGCTGGATTTAGATGTTTTGTGCCTACCTAAAATCTTTTCCAAAAAAAGGATGCTACATTTGTCTTCCGGAGCAGAGCAGACTTCCTTATTCCCTTGGCAGTTCTTTCCACTTGTTTGACAAACGGTACATTCCTGGGACTTTGCAAAAACTGAAGAAAACAAGAGTAAAAAGGAAAAAAAATGAATCATTTCCCTTTCCTTTCTCTTTTCCTCTCATTTCAGTTTCCTTCCTTTGCCAAAATTAAATGGTACTGATAATAATCTGGTTGACGGTGTGACTAATCATAACAACAACAACAATCCAGGCCACTGAAAGAACTTGATAGGTGGATTTAAAAAATGCCAAAATCCTGTTTAAACTTCTCCTTCGCAATGTGATCCACCGTATGAATAATAACAATAATAAATTATTAAACTTCCATGCTGCCTGTACCGCCACAGCTCTGGGCGGCTCCCAATGAAGAAATTACATTGATTCTGCACTACTATTAATCTTCTCATCGTTCCCATCACCCACCTCCTCCCACTTATGACTATAACTTTGTTGCTTGTATCCTTACGATTTATATTGTTTCCTAGTATGATTTGATTGCTTATTTGTACCCTATGACTATCATTAAGTGTTGTACCTTATGATTCTTGATGAATGTATCTTTTCTTTTATGTACACCGAGAGCGTATGCACCAAGACAAATTCCTTGTGTGTCCAATCACACTTCGCCAATAAAGAATTCTATTCTATTCTACACTACAATCAATAGAACATAAAAAATAAAGCTGAAGATGAGAATTGCTGCATTTGCTTCTTGAGTTGGGGTGAGGGGAAGGGGGTTTCTGCCCAAATCCTTGTCAAGTATCCAGCAGCACATCATCCACAGCTTTCCACGCCTCCAGAGATAGTTGTGAATGCTTGCGACCCAACCTCAACAGTTTGCCCGGCTGAGCCCACACAAACCTCTGTCCACATATGAAGAAGAACACAAGAATTGTGGTGCCACTTAGGCAACAACAAACTTTGCTTCTGTTCCACGCAGGCATAGACACACATAGAATTTGAAACACCCACAAAGCACTGGCTGAAGCAAATCTTCTCAGCCTTCTTTAACGGCAGAGGTAGTCCTGTTTCAACATGTTGTCGCTGAAGGCCACCATCTATTTATGAAGAGGTGATCATCTTAAGGGTGGGGGGGGACGCATACTTCAAATCAATTTATTGAGCATTGGCAATTCCTTCCTCTCCCCCTGGGCACAATTGGAAGGATTGGAACCCATCGTCCAGAAGAGGATCATAAATCATCCCAAACGAAGGTACTACTCACCCAGAGTAATGGATGCCATAAGAAGGCAGATGACAAAAGACGTGTCCATGTTGACAGTTGTTGGCTGAAATCAGAGCTGGGCTGGGGAGCTTGTTGAATGCATCAAAAGGCTCTGCTTCCGAGAGAGCTAGTCTGGCTTTATGGAGAAGGCAGCCAAAAAGGGGAGAGGAGGAATCCAATCGTTGCTCCACCCCTGCCTCTGCCTCCCCCCCCCCCCCCGCCCCAGTCCACCCCACCCTCCCTTACAAAGGAATTGTGGCCAAGCTACAGTGGTGAGATAGCAACTTTCCATAAAGGAAATTGCATCAAAGCCAATTAAGAGTCTTGCATCCTCATAAAAACAATTGCACTGATTAGTCCACACATCCAATTTTGTTAGGCAATAAGATAAATCTGTCAATAGACAATAAGATAAATCTTATTGCCGGGTACAAACACTCTGCAGTTTTCTTTCTTTCTTTCTTTCTTTCTTTCTTTCTTTCTTTCTTTCTTTCTT
>WNWU01000046.1:3561163-3583976 GCA_012654045.1 Ptyas mucosa | reverse complement strand
GAAGGAAGGAAGGAAGGAAGGAAGGAAGGAAGGAAGGAAGGAAGGAAGGAAAGAAGGAGAGAGGGAGGGAGGGAGGGAAGGAAGATAGCAATAGCACTTATATACTGATTTATAGTGCTTTTACAGCCCTCTCTAAGTGGTTTACAGAGTCAGCCTATTGCCCCCAACAATCTGGCTCCTCATTTTACCAACCTTGGAAAGATGGAAGGCTGAGTCAACCTTGAGCCTGGTGAGATTCGAACTGCCAAATTGCAGGCAGCCGGCAGGCAGCAGAAGTAGCTGCAGTACTGCACTCTAACCACTGCGCTGCCGCGACTCAGATATGTAAATATGCATTTATGTAGATATCCGAATCACTAAAATCCAAGAAGTATAAAAACATCTGCTTTTTTTTTTTGATGCTGTAGTAACTTTGAATGATCGTTAAACAAATAGTTGGACGTACAGCCACAATTGACTTAGAACCACAACATTTATAATCCTTGATAATGATATAAATAAAAAATATATACACTAAAAAAAATTGGCTTTCTGTCCACTGGCAGGCAGCATGCCATCACACCTGCGGCAGGTTCCCTAAATAAATAAATGATAGCAAGAAGTAGAAGTAGTAGCCTGCAGTACTGCATTCTAACCACTGCGCCACCGTGGCTCATACTGGCTGTTTGATACCGGTTAGCTTAGTATAGCTAACAGCAAAAGGAGTTTAAATAAAAGAGAAACAATAAAGAGAGCTTACCGGAATATGTATCGATTATTTCTCCATTCACTTCAGTACAGCTCTCTAAATCCCCCACGCAAAGCACTTCTCCATCAGCATCACAGTTACTGTAACCGGTTCTGAAGCATCTGGGGCAAGATTTCCCATTTTCATACATGCGAATGGGTGGATCTGCAAATCACAGAATAAGTTCACGTAGCAAAATCGTAGATTTAAAGCAGTTATCAACACAGCTTATTTTCCCTTTCACAGACTTTTTAACCCCTGGGGAATCTGCTAAACAGTAGAATAAATGGATTTCCAACTGTTTTGTCTTTCTGATATTCTGATGACCCAGTCCCTTTCAATTTCAGAAAGGAATTCCAGGATGTTCCTGGCATGCTTTGCCCTGATCCAATGGGGCAATCTTTGGTTGTGCTTCAGAAAGGAAATATATATATTCTTCAAAGGCCCACTCACCATTTCTAAAACTCTAATGCCCTGAAAAGTGTTTTTTTTTAAAAAAATTGCAAAATGGGAAATTGCAGATTTTTATTTTATTTTATTTTATTTTTAAAAAAAACCATATAAAAGCTATGTGGGGTAAAAGGCAAGAAACAATGGATGAAGAGCCTTGGTGGTGCAGCAGACTAAAGTGTTGTTAAATAGCACCAGCTGCCTGCAATTACTGCAAATTCTAATCTCACCAGGCTCAAGGTTGACTCAGCCTTCCATCCTTCCGAGGTAGGTAAAATGAGGACCCGGATTGTGGGGGCAATAAGCTGACTTTGTATAAAAAAGAACACCACTTTGGGGGGGGGGGGGACAAAAGGTATATACAAAAAGTATGAAGGCTATTGCTTAACGCATTGTAAGCCACCCTGAGTCTCCGGAGAAGGTGGCATATAAATCGAACCAATAAATAAATAAACAATAAATGAAAACTAACCAAGGAGAAATTTCCTAAGGATGAGAGCAATAAATTAATGGAAGAGCTTGCCTCCAGTAGTATCTAAACACCCTACAGTCGCATCCAGCCCCCGGACCTTGAGTTTGACACCCCTTTTTCTAATGACCTTTGCTCATCCCCTTTTTAAAAAAGCCTCTGCCAATCAGGCAACTCAGCTTGGATCGACAGAAGCATTTAAAAGAAAAAAAGCCTCTGATAATCACGCGGCTCAGCTGGGCATGGGGCGGGACAGGGATTTTTGCTACAGGTTCTCCGAACCACCTGCCTCCATCGCTACCGGATCGGGCAATCCGGTCCAAACCGGGAGCATTTCACCCCTGATATAAGGTTTAAAGACTACAGGTAGTCCCTGACGTATGACCACAATTGAGCTCCAAAATTTCCTTTGCTAAGCAGGAGAGTCATGAAGTGAGTTTTGCCTCAGTTTGCGACCTTTCTGGCCAAGGTTGTTGAGTGCATCACTGCAGTTGTTAAGTGAATCTGGCTTCCCCCTTGACTTTGCTGGTCAGAAAGTCGCAAGAGGGGGAAATCTCATGCCACAGGGACACTGCAACTGCCATAAACACATTCCAGTTGCAAACGTCCAAATTTTGATCATAAGGCCACGGGGATGTCGCGAAGATCATAAATGTGAAAAACAATAAAAAGTCATTTTTTTCCAGTGTTGTTGTAACTTCAAACGGGCACTAATAGAATGTCCATAAGTTGAGAACTACCTGTGGAAAGATGTCACTTCTTTCCATTGGAATTTTCCCGTACGTAGATTTCTTTTTTCAACAATTATAAAAGAAAAGTGCCAAAAGCAAAATAAAATTCAAAAGCATTTTACATACCTCGAAGGACAGTCGTGCAGTCTGGGGTCTTTTCATCGCAAGCCTCAGAAGTGAAGTCCATAGTAGAGGCATTTCCAAAATCGAAATAGAAGGAGCCAATCAAATTATTGGGGGGATCTACACAAGTTCTCGAGGATAATGAACTTATCTTCTTATCTATTGGGAAAATATAATGATTAAGGAATGTAATCAATTGAGAATCACACGGCTCTGTCTTACAAACAATTCTATCAATGGAATCAGTCAGTGGTGGGATTCAAGTAATTTAACAACCGGTTCTCTGACCTAATGATTTCTTCCAACAACCAGTTCACCAAACTGCTCAGAAAGGTAACAACCGGTTCTCCTGAAGTGGTGCGAACCGGCTGAATCCCACCACTGGAATCAGCCAAATGTAATATTCTGTAGCTTCTCAAGCTCCAGTTCGTTTTTGGGTTCCTTTGTGGCTTTGTGACAGATACCCTACACCAGTGATGGCTAACATTTTTGCTGTCACGTGCCAAAAGTGGGGAGAGAACGGGGGGGATTGTGCGTGCGCTTGCCCACACCCATAATTCAATGTGCCCCGCCCGCTGCACATGCACACGTGACCCCCTCCGCACTCCCCCCACTTTTGGCATGTGATGGTGGGCCCGGTAGGCCTGTTTTTCACCCTCCCCAGGCTCCAGAGGCTTTCTAGGGGCCTGGAGAGGGTGAAAAGGGCCTTCCTACCTCCCCCGCCCCCGAGGCCCTCTGGAGGCCAGAAACAGCCCATTTCCCAACTTCTGGTGGGCCTGGAAGGCCCGAAAATCAGCTGGCCAGCGCACCCATGCGCACTGGACTTGAGCAAGGCAATGCTCACGTGCCCACAGATATGGCTCCACATGCCGCCTGTGGCACACGTGCCAGAGCTTCACCATCACGGCGCTACACTCTCACCGCCCACTCTCCCAGCTGACACTGACCCCTGTTGGTGACTGGTATAGTGCAACATTACTCATTGAATATCTTTGGGTACTTAACAACTTTCAGATTGTACAGGCTCCACTGAAGATAAGGATATGCCCCAGTGAGCATTCCGAAACACCGAGGTGTTTTGCAGCATTAAAGCAACTTTCCCGTTGTTGTGTCAGCTCTATACAATGGAAGAATGGGGTATAAAAGGACTGTATATACAGGTTTTACCACAAGAGTTAACCCCTCACAGTTGTTAAGAAATAAGCAATATGGCAATTATGTAATTATGTAATTATAGAGTGGAACGTTTGGAAATGACATTAGAAATCTTCTAGTCAGAAACTCCCTGCTAAAGGAACCCTGACAGACGGGCCATCCAAGCTCTGTGGAAACTAATCAAAGATAGAAGCAATCTGGAATTAAGGAGAAACCTCCTAACATTGAGGACAATTAACCAACAGAATGGCTTGTCTTCAGAAGTTGTGAGTGCTTCCGCTCTGGAGGTTTTTAAGAAAAGTCTGGACAGCCATTTGTCTGAAATAGTACCGGATCTCCTGCTTGGGCAGGGAGTTGGACTAGAAGTCCTCCAAGTCCTTTCCAGCTCTATTCTGATTCATTGATTGTTTGATTGAAAAGAGAGTCTACCGTGACAATCTTTGAATTGTCCTAGTTGAATAGTTCCTAAAGAAAAGTTTCCTGGTGTCTGATAAAAGTCCTAGTAATTTAAATCCATGATTTCACATCCTGTTTTGGGGAACAATTCTAAAAAAAATTGCCTCATCTTCTACAAGGCAGCTCTTTAGATATCTGAGGACGGTTATCACATCTCCCCAATCTTGTCTTCAAGGCCCCCGGTAGAGGACCTGAGATTTGAGGAGAACACATACCACCATAAGGGCAAGAAGAGATTTTTTACACACAGATAGACAAATAAACACACATACCCGCACACACGCCACCATAGGGATGAAAAGAGATTTTTTATATATGGACACAAACACATGTACATGCATATCTACACACAGCACCCATAGGGATGAGAAGGGAAACATCAGACCACTTACCTATCGACAGCGTGGTGCTAGAGGCAACACTTATACATGTTGACTTCTCTGGACAGTCTTTTGATTCTGTGGCTCCTTGGCAGGAAACCTCTCCACCATCTGCACAGAGAATGCATTCTAGAGAGAGCAGGATAGATTTTTTTTAAAAAAAGACTTGTCTGAGATTCCTTCATATTTCAGTTGTGTCATTATGCCATAAATATATTTTAAGAAGAGGATAGTCTTCCTCTCCTAGCAGAAGGTTGGTAAGAAATGGCTCATGATGAATCTCTGGATGCAGAGAGAAAGAAATCTCTGACCCCAGAGAAGGAGAAAGCCAGGCTTGGTGTGGAACGAATAGAATAGAATAGAATAGAATAGAATAGAATAGAATAGAATAGAATAGAATAGAATAGAATAGAATAGAATAGAATAGAAAACGGAAGGGACCTTGGAGGTCTTCTAGTCCAACCCCTACCTAGTCCAGAATGCGGCCGCGCGGGTTGTTACGGGAGTTTCTCGCTAGTCCCATGTGACACCTCTCCTGCGCGAGCTGCACTGGCTGCCAGTGGTCCTCTGGGTCCTTTTCAAGGTGCTGGTATTAACCTATAAAGCCCTACATGGCCTAGGCCTGGGGTACTTGCAGGAGCATCTTCTGCCATCCTCCCACCGTCCCATACGTTCTCACAGAGCGGGCCTCCTCAGGGTGCCGTCGGCTAGACAATGTCAACTGGCAGCCCCCAGGAGGAGAGCGTTCTCTGTGGGAGCCCCGACCCTCTGGAACAGTTTGCCCACCGGGCTTAGGACAGCCCCCGACCTCCTCTCCTTCCACCGCAAACTGAAGACGTGGCTCTTTCATCAAATGGACTGACCCATCTAGGGGCTTTTACATTGTAATTGTTTTAATTAATTTTAACTGGATTTTAATTTACATTTACATTTAAATGGTTGAATTTTATTCTTTGTAAGCCGCCCTGAGTCCTTCGGGAGAAGGGCGGCATATAAATTGCATAAATAAATAAAAATGAAATAAACCCCTTGCCCAGGCAGGAATGAGAAGCAGAAAGCTGGAAAGAAATTCCCTAAATGGCTTAGGATGAACCTCTGACCACAGAGGGGAAGCAAGCCATGTTTGGGGTGGAATGAGAAGCCATCCCCCAAAAAATAAAAATCGGAAACTTAGAAAAAGACGTGTGCTTTTTAGTAACACACATACACACACAGAGAAACACAGATATATTCCACCAGGAAGGAGCAGGAACATACCCACAGATGAACGCAGCTGATTAAATTATATATGCATATAGCTTTCTTTAAAACAAGATGAGTACCTAAGCATGTACTCATCCTTAGGTAGCAGTAAGGCAATGACTGTAAGAAATGACTGTAAGTATCTGCCCAGATTCTGACTGTGTTCAACTTTTAGCTCGAATCCCATTGATTTGCATTCTCTCTTCCATGCGAAAGGTTTCTGCCTAACCCAACCTGAATGATCGATTTTATGAAATGCTCCGACGGCCAACACCGTGCTCTCTGTATAGGTTCAGAGGTCTAACTCAATCCACATTTCAGTATGTTCCAATATTGGTCCTGGATTCTTTGCTGCCTGAACTTCCAATCAACCCTGCTGAATCAGGGAATCCCATTCCACCTTCCTTGCTTCCCCCATCCTTCTACCCGAAGGCCACCTGAAGTTGGTCACCTTAGCAGGTTTGCCTTGGAGACCCTATTCGGTTGATGCAATCTGAGAGGAAGGCAGAACTGCCTAACTCAAAACTTTGGTTGTCTGGTAGAAAACAGCTACGAAGAAGTGAAAATGAATTCAAAGAACCCCAACATACTTGCAGACTTTGCCACAGGAAGGAGGGAGATGGTGAAGATGAAGAGCACAAAGGTAGCCATCATGATGCCCGTTCAGGTCAGTCTGGGTTCTCTGAGATGGAGATCTTCTTCTTTTATAGGCAGGGAATGGTTGGAGAGCCCTCTGCCTTTTGAGGAAAAAGAATGGTAGAGTCCCGAATACTTTTTTCCTCTTAACAGTATTTACACTGTCCAAGGACGTCACGACAGGTGGTGCCCGCTTATGCACTTAATGCCTCTTTGTGCAAAGTATTGAACAAAGTATTACAAGGGCAAATTCATTACAAGTTTGCTCTGTTCAGGGCGGGGTAGAAAAATCTCAGGTGGCCTGGCTGTCGTGTGTGTGTGTGTGTGTGTGTGTGTGTGTGTGTGTGTGTCCCTTCCTAGTGAGCCACAGGACATACCATCATGAAGGATGATACCTGGCCACTTTCTTATCATTCTCCAGTGCTGCCAGAGGTGAATTGTGCGGAATTTCTTCCACCTAATTCTTCCAACCCAGAATCAGATAAGAGAAAGAAATATACAAAGGGTAAGGGAAACATTGTGGAAAGTCGGGAAGCAGAAGGAAACACAGATTGGTGTTTTCAGTTTTAGGGTTGGATGGATTCATACAACTTGCTAAACCTTAATCCTGCGTTATCCAAATTCTTTTCCAGATTGTGTATAGGAAAAAAAAAACACGATTTGGAGTCAACTTGGGTTGCTCATGTATTTATGATTTATTTACTCATAAGTGCTCATCTCAGCTGTGAATGGCTAACCTAATTTTTAAAAATGCAGTAAAAAAATGCAAGAAACTAAAACCTATGGCAACGAAGTGAGTTTTCAGACAATATTAAAACATTCCTGACCCAAAGTAGCTGGGGATATTGCTGTAATAATGCCTTTTTCCTGGTCTCAGGAGAACACCGTAACTTTTTTAAAAATGAAAGATAGAGAAGCATTTTAAGCAGTCGTGTAGTATCTAGCCTATTAGGATTAGTTTATTCAGACTTTGTCAGGGTTCCAAGTAACACACCCAATGAAATCAAACTCTGAGGCTTGAGCTTCCTCAAAGCTAATTTTTATTTGAGATGTCATATTGGCACATCTGGGAAAACCCGAATCTGAGAGCTTCTAGGTTTTCCTCACTCAAAAGAAAGTTCAAGTCCTTGCCCTTCACCCACATGTCCATCACACAAACCAATCAGGTACCCTCCGGAACAGAAGATACTTCCCTAGTCTTCTCAGCACAGCTGCAGGGCAAAGCGGCCTTGACTTTCTGGAAAGAATGTTATTTTGACTACATATCATCTACACTCCATACAATTCCCCGTCCCATTTTCACATAGTAGGCTCAAAGATGGCTTTCAGGTCTGACAGACTTCTCGCTTAGAGATGAAAGAAATGTATTTATAGATGAAGGAGGTACTTTTTTCTAACTCCCATCGGTTGCAAAAAAAATGCTCCTGAGGGACTTAAATCATTTTTAGAGGTCCCACTAGTGGCTGATCAATTCCAGGGTGGCAGCCATCTTAATAATGAGTGAACTTCCACATGGCAGCCATTTTATGACAATGTCCATTGTATTCTCTGGGAATTTGACCCAATCACCTAACCAAAAAAAAAAAAATCCTCTGGTTTATCTACTGTGGCTCTAGGATAACTCGCCACAGGACAACTGGCTATGGGATAATTCCACGCTGTATTCATCATTTCATTTGGGTATTCCTTTTTATTGGTGACCAGGTTTTCATTGAAAATATTGTAACTCTTGGCTTTCTGGATTGGCTTTTTTTTTATTTTATTGTTATTGGTCACGGAGCCGTCGAAATTACAGGTAGTCCTTGGCAGATTGTTTAGTGACTGTTTGAATGTACAACGGCACTGAAAAAAAAGTGGCCTATGACCCTTTTTCACACTTACGACTCTTGAAGCATCCTCATGATGCTTCATGAACAAAATTCAGATGCTTGGTAGCTGAGTCATATTTATGATGGTTGCAGTGTCCCAGGGTCTTGTGAGACCCTTCTGTGACCTTCTGACAAGCAAAGACAATGGGGAAATTGGATTCACTTAACAACCGGGGTTACTAATTTAATGATTGCAGTGTTTCTCAACCTTGGACACTTTAATATGAGTGGACTTCAACTCCCAGCATTCCCCAGCCACCATAAGAAAGACATAAGCTCGCCTTGTAGCTCAAGGTTTTTCTCAGACTGAACAAGATTTCGATGAAGTTTTTGCTCCTAGTTTACGTGCTAGTACTTTAAGAACAATGCTAGTATGGGCGGCTAAGCATAAATATAGTATTAACCATATAGATGTAGAAACAGCATATTTACATGCTCCATTAAGACATACCATCTATATGAAGAAGCCTTTAGGAGTCGAACCACAAAACCACACTGATTGTTGGAAGTTACATAAAAGCCTTTATGGTTTGCGACAATCAGGGTTCGAGTGGAACCAATGTATTGTGAAAGAGCTAAATAGGATTGGTTTTTATGAAGGTGTAGCGGATAAGTGTCTCTTTAAGAGAGAAACAAATGGTCTAGTATCTTTTTTGTTACTGTTCACAGATGATATAGCCATAATAACGAAAACTGACAAAGAAGCCATAGATATTGTTCAACAGTTACAAACCAAATTTAAGATCAGAAGTTTGGGAAATATTAGGCATTATTTAGGTCTAGATATTAATCAAACAGCTAGGGGTTATAAAATATCTCAATCTAGCAAACTAAGCCAAATGTTGAAGCGTTACGGCATGGAGCTCTGTAAGCCAGCGAAAACGCCTATGGCACAGGACTTTCAACAAGGAGAGGTCCAAAGTCCTAAATTCAGTAGGGAGATCTACCAGTCTCTTATAGGTAGTTTATCTTATCTAAGCAATTGGTCAAGACCTGATATTTCGTTTGCAGTAAACCAATTAGCGAGATATAACGCAGAGCCGACTGATAGACATTGGCAAGCCGCAAAACGTATATTAAGGTATCTGAAGATGACGATGCATTATGCATTGTATCTAGAACCTAACAATGATTTAGTATTAAGTGCATATGCTGATGCCAGTTTTGCTACTGATGTGACCACTAGGAAATCCACATCGGGTATAGCTATCATGTTAGACAATTGTTTGATTAACTGGAAATCAATTCGTCAAAAACATATTAGTCTTTCGACTATGGAGGCAGAATTTTCCTGTTTGTCACTCGTTTGCACTGATTTGATTTATTACAAACAGTTAATGATGGATATTGGTTTAAAGATGGATTATCCAATTGTAATACATGAGGACAACCAAGCTGCTATAAAAATGGCAACAAATTTAGCAGTCAAAACTAGAACTAAATATACTGACATTAGGTATCTTAATGTTCGTCAATGTATCCAAAGCAACATGGTTACGTTAGAATATTGTGTGTCGGAAGACAATATTGCTGATGCGTTTACCAAAGCGCAAGGTGCTATAAAACATAAAACATGTTGTGAAAGCTATGGATTAAGAATCTAAACTGAATATATTGACCTGTCCAAAGGGGAGAATGTTAGGATTCTATATGGTATATATAATGTTAGAACCAGTTGTCCAGGCAATATAGGTATACTGTAACTTTAAACTGTAAATGTTACGTTCTTGCTGAGTCATGCTGTAATGGGATAATGACTAGTTGGGAATATATTTAAACAAAGTATTGTAACCTGGTCTGTTCGGAACTGAAGCTGCTGCTGCTATGAACTGCTACTGCTAGTGTGACTGCTGCTGCTATGAACTGCTATTGTGAAGGAGTTGCTATCTGTTGATGGATCTGCTACCATCGTGGTTTGCTAACCAGAGTGAGTTGTTTGGACTGATTTACTGGACTGATTTATTGGTGAAGACTTGGGATTTGTTTATGACTACGCTACTGCTTTTTCCTACGATAAAGTAAACTTTTGCTAAACCAGTTTTCTTATGCATTGCTCTCAACGTTTCCTTGTGCAGTTACTCTGCTGGTTGGTAAAACAACATCAATATCCTTAACAGGATATATAGCTGGTATAGTAAAATACGTCACCCGAAAGAGATAACCTCTAGAAAATACATTTGAGTACAGCCTCTCAGCCCTGTTACTCAACTTGATAGGTCTCCCTAGAAATACTTAATTGTCCCAGGTTCCATCTCCAAGGTGCCGCAAGAGCCGAGGTGGCACAGCGGTTAGAGTGCTGTACTGCAGCTACTTCAGCTGACTGCTAGTTCAGCAGATCAGCGGATCAAATCTCACCGGCTCAAGGTTAACTCAGCCTTCCATCCTTCCAAGGTGGGTAAAATGAGGATCCAGATTGTTGGGGGCAATACGCTATTTAGTATACTGTCTTTGGTGTAAGCCGCCCAGAGTCCTCGGAGAGTGGGCGGCATAGAAATATGACTAATAAAAAATAAATAAATAATAAATCTCAAGGAATTTCATTCAGTGGATTTTGTAGGGCAATAACTTAGCCTTCTTCAATTTTCAAAGGAGGGTCTGCCCACAATAAACCAACAGGTCAATGTTCTTTCATACCACACTTGTGTTTCCTTATTGCTTTTTATGATCACAAAGGACAGGAAAATTCATGTTACCATCAACTTTTCACGTCAGGCATTTATGTAATCTACCCATCCTAAAATCTGCTGCTCCGGATGGATAAATCTTCTGATTTCCAGCATCCTAGAAAGTCCCCTGAGCAGACTTTGAAATTGTTCTTAGTCAAAGCCCTCTAACTAGGTGAACAAATGGATTGCATTTGATTTATTTTTCTATCCTGCCTTCATTATTGTTATAAACAACTCAAGGCAGCAAACATACATAATATTCCTTCCTCCTCCTAGTTTTCCTACAACAACTATATGAGGTGGGTTAGGTGGAGCGAGAGGGACTTCCGAAAGTCACCCAGCCAGCTTTCATGCCTAAGACAGGACTAGAACTCATAGTCACCTGGTGATTGGCCCAAAGCCACTAAGCTGGCTCTCATGCCTAAGGTGGGACTGGAACTCACCATCTCCCAATTTCTAAGATAAAGGATGCTTTAGAGCTGAAGATTTGAAGGAGCTGAAGGAGCCTGAGTGGCGTAGCAGGCTAATGCCTTCTACTAAGGCAGCATTTAACATCCAGCTGTCTGCAATTACTGTAAGTTCGAATCTCACCAGGTTCAAGGTTGACTCAGCCTTCCATCCTTTCTAAGGTAGGTGAAATGAGGACCCAGATTGTGGGGGCAATAAGCTGACTTTGTATAAAATATACAAAAGTATGAAGGCTATTGCTTAATGCATTGTAAGCCGCCCTGAGTCTCCGGAGAAGGGCGGCATATAAATAAAATTTTAAAAAAAAAAGATTTAGCTGATCCTTTGACTATTCCTTTCTCTTCCAATGCTGCCAATAGCATTAGGACTTTTCTACAGCCAAGTTTAACATGATTAAGGTAAAGGTTCCCCTCACACATATGTGCTAGTTGTTCCTGACTCTAGGGGGCGGTGCTCATCTCCGTTTCAAAGCCAAAGAGTCAGCGCTGTCTGAAGATGTCTCCATGGTCATGTGGCTGGCATGACTAAATGCCAAAGGTGCACGGAACACTGTTACCTTCCCACCAAAGGTGGTCCCTATTTTCCTACTTGCATTGAACCCCATTACGCGGCACTAGGGATTCGAACCGCTGAACGGCCGATCTTTCGATCGACAAGCTCAGCATCTTAGCCACTGAGCCACAGCATCCCTCTCTTAATATGGTTACTATGTACTATATCCAAAAATGACTAGAGTGCTCAGTGCAAACAATTTTTTTTCTTTTTGACTCCTAGTCAAAAGGCAGAATCTTCAACACTGTAAGCCAGTGTTTCTCAACCTTGGAAGCTTGAAGATGGGTGGACTTCAACTCCCAGAATCCCCCAGCCAGCGCTGCTGGTTGAGGGATTCTAGGAGTTGAAGTCCACCCATCTTCAAGCTACCAAGGTTGAGAAACACTGCTGTAAGCAAATCCAGTTGTTGGAGTTTATACATTGGGGTTGATGGTTTAATTGTGTGAATCAACAAACCAAGGGTGAAATGCTACCAGTTTGGGCCGGTTCGCCCAAACAGGTAATAAAAAAATGCTACTGATTCGCCAAACCGGTAGCAAAAAATGTAAAAAAAAAGTTCCGACGATCAGCTAAGCGACGCGCGATCATCGGAATCTTTTTTTTTTTACTTTTTTAGCATTTTTTTACTACCGGTTCTCCAGATTTTTTTTAAAAAAACTTTTTTAAAGCATTTTTTAACTACCTATTTGCCCGAGCCGGTAGTAACAAAATGCTTTCTAAAGTTTTTAAAAATGTTCCCACCCACGCCACAGCTGATCACCCCACCCCGCACTGTTCTACTTACCTTTCCATGAGTGTTTGGTGCACACTGTCCATGCACGGCCAGTGAACCGGTAGTAAACCGGTTCAGATTTCCCCACTGCAACAAACCAACATTTAAATAAACTATGGCTTTCCCTTGGTGTGACATGCAGCCGTCTCAGACTTTACGAAAGGAAATGAATGGGAAGTTTTATGAGTAAAAAAACACCCCTAAGACTGGAGAGCTAATCTCTAAATTCCTTTTATTTTAATATTGCAACAAATCAATGAGAACCACAATTTTGGAAAGGTAGAAAAACGCTGAAACTATTTTTCCAGAGAAAGGAAATGTCTGCAAACAGTGGTCTCATACCGACCAAAAGATATTGGTCTATTTCGACAACAATTGCAACGTTTAAGAATAACCATTAAAGCATCGCGTTATATAAATATATCACCCAAATCCTGATAAAGTGGATATGTATATGTATAGATATACCTAAATTGATTGATGGAAATTCAGGTGTGAGAACACTGTACTTTGAGGTAAATTGTTTTTCGGAGGATCAATTGCTTTGAAATATGAAATGATATCGTGAACGCCTGTTGCTCTAGTCACCAAATTCATTCTGCTTCAAGCAAATTCTGTGGTCGAATGCCCCCAAAATCTTCAAGGAAAATATGCTGGAGTTCAGCAAATTTGGGGGTCTGAAGTTGAATTTAGCCTTTGGGTGGGATTCTCAACCTCATTTCAAGAGATGGGGCTCCAAATTTGCAGGGGCAGGACATTTAAACCACATTCATTCCATAATAAGCGGATTAAAAATGTACATGGATGGCAATTAATAATTCCAATTTAGTCCATGATTTCTCCCATTAAAAAAAACATATAGATGGCAACTTTGAGAAGGACATTAAGAGCGGCAACAGAGAGGTATAAGATTTTTGCAGCATAAGTTTAGTTGTGGGCTCCTTGGTGTTCTGTGAGCCTGGTAGTTTTCTTGTAGACGTTTCAGTACCAAACTAGGTAACATCATCAGTGCTTAAAGGGAGGGAGATTGACCCCAAGCTGATCTTTCTTAAGGCCTTTGCCAGCTACCTTTGACTTAACTAGGAGAGAATTTTCACAGCAAAGATCCCAAGGATGCATGGAAAGAAGAAGGCCACCTGTGGCCCAAGGTCCTTCTTCTCCAGCGTGAAAGCCAGGCGTCGCAACGATGAGAGAGCCCCATTGGCTTTGGAACACTGAAGTTTTTTAAATGTGAACGTGTAAGTCCCACGCCGGAACGACTTCCCTTCAAGGTCGCAAACCGATCGGCTGACACAACCTTTTCCAGCAAAAGGGATTTTTGTACCTAAGGCAGAAGCAAACAGTGATTTATTTTATGGGCTTGTTCAAAGTATTTCTACATTTTCCTCTCATCAAATGTATGAATGGTTTCTAAGCATAGGGCACCGATGGACGTGGAGCCGCAATCCCAGATAGAAATACTGTTTTGAGGCAGGTGTTTGATCAGGTGGGTTTCCTGTTACATTTCTGGTGAATGACGATTATAAAGTTTAGATTAGGCTGGCTTCTTTTTAATTCCTCCTACCCTTTTTTTTTAAAAAAAAAATTAAACTGAAGTGTTTAATAATATGCCCATAAAAGATGTTGAGAGCCTGGAAAGAGTGCAGATAAAATGATTAGGGGACTGGAGATTAAAATATATGAAGGACAGTTTCAGGAATGGCTGGCTACAATCCCTGGCAGGCTACATGCCATCACATCTGTAGCATGTTCTTAGCATTCTGAAGCTTTTTTTTAAAAAACTGAAGATACTGGCTGGCTTAAGATAGCTCACAGCAAAGGGAGTTTAAATAAAAGAGGAACAATAAAGACAGCTTACCAGATCGGAAATTGGTTATTTCTCCATTCACTTCAGTACAGTTCACTAAATCACCCAGACAAAGTACTTCTCCATCGCTCTCACAGTTATCGTAACCTGTTCTGTAGCATTTGGGGCAAGATTTCCCGTTTTCATATATGCGCATGCTATCTTCTGCAAGTCACAAAACAAGTTCATGTAGCAAAAGAATTGATTTACAGCAATTACCCACACAGCTTGTTTTCCCTTTCATTGACTTTTTTTACCCCTGGGGAATCTGCTAAACAGTAGAATAATTGGATTTCTAACCATTTTGCCTTTCTGATGTTCTGATGTCCCTTGAGCTCTGCTGCCTTTCAATTCCAGAAGGAATTCCAGGATGTTCCTGGCACGCTTTGCCCTGACCCAAAGACGAAATCTTTGGTTCTTCTTCCGATATGAAAATATATTCTTAAAAAGCCCACTAGCACTTAAACATATATACCACTTCAAAGTCCTTTACAGCACTCTCTGGGCAGTTTATGAAGTCAGCATATTTCCCCCAACAATCTGATTCTTCATTTTATTGACCTCGGAAGGATGGAAAGCTGAGTCAACCTCAAGTCCATCAGGATCGAACTCCAGGCTTTGGGCAGAGTTAGCCTGCAAGGCTGCATTTAACCACTGTGCCCCCCCCCCCCCCGGGGCTCTCCAGGCACCCTTTCTAGAACTTAAAAGCCATAAAAAGTCTTTTATAAAAATTGCAAAATGAGAAATTGCAGAATTTGTTTTTTTAAAAAAATCCCGTATAAAGCATACAGTGGAACTTCTGGTCATGACTGTAATCCGTTCCAGGACTTGGGCCGCAAACTGATTCAGTCATGGCCAGAAGCAAGACTGACTGCGCATGCATGTACAAAAAAAAATGGCACGGAAGAAGAAATCACCACGGCAGGGAAAATCGCCATGGCTGTATTTGATCACCACTCGAGGATGTGTTTGCGGCCCAAGTGAAACATTTAGCAAATTTTTTGGTTGGCACCCAATTTGGTTGTGGTCAGCAGCGTTTGTGACCTGAGGTTCCACTGTATGTGGGATAATTTGCTCATGATATTTATTTGACACGAGGTTTGTTGTTGTTGTTGTTGTAAGTGTATCGAAGGGAAACTAAAAATGGGCCATGAATGGACATTAAAGATCAAACAACTGGAACCATCTTGCCTACTCCTGGTTTAAAAACATCTTTTTTCCCCAAATTTTACTGATAGATTAGATTAGATTAGAATTGTTTATTGGCCAAGTGTGATTAAACACACAAGGAATTTGTCTATGGTGCATATGCCGTCAGTGTATATTAAAAGAGAAGATACATTCATCAAGAATCATAAGGTACAACACTTAATGATAGTCATGGGGTCTGTTACAGATGGTCAAACCTTTTCTTTCTCTCCTTCCAACTGCCTTAAAAGATAATTTGGTCAAATATTAGGGCATTCTCTTCCAAACGTTTCAAACACTATCCAGTTATCTCTCCTTTCACAATTAGTAGCCGCCTTTTGAGATGTTCTTGATATAAGCGTTAAAGATTAGAAAAATGTCATTGGAATTTTCCCGTACATAGATTTCTTATGTCAACCATCCCAATAGGAAAAGTGCCGGAAGCAGAATAAGATTCAAAAGCTGTTTACATACCTGGAAGGCTAATGGGGCAGTTTCGGTCTGTTTCATTGCAAACCTCAGAATCAAACTGCAAAAATTGTTTGTCTCCAAAATTGAAATGGAAGGAGCCCGTCAATTGATTTGCAGAAGCTACACAGCTTTTGGCCAAGGATGAGCTTATAGAGTGGTCTATTGAGAAAATACAATGATTAAGGAATGTAATCAATTGAGCATCACATGGCTTTGTTTTCCAACCAACACTACCAATGGAATCAGCCAAATGTAATACTCTGTAGCTTCTAAAGCTCCAGTTCATTTTGGGGTTCCTTTGTGGCCTTGTGACAGATACCCTACACCTTCACTGCCCAGTCCCCAAGCTGACACTGACCCTCGAAAATGAAAATTCTATTAGTTTTTCTCTTTGTTGGTTTTCTTCAGGGTTCTGCACGGTGTGTGAATCTCTCAACATGGATAACTAGCAATAGCAATAGCACTTCGACTTATATACCACTTCACAGTGCTTTTACAGCCCTCTCTAAGCAGTTTACAGAGTCAGCCTATTGCCCCCAACAACAATCCGGGTCCTCATTTGACCCACCTCGGAAGGATGGAAGGCTGAGTCAACTTTGAGACTGGTGAGATTTGATCTGCCAAATTGCAGGCAGCCGGCAGTCAGCAGAAGTTGCCTGCAGTACTGCACTCTAACCACTGCGCCACCGCGGCTCACTAAGCAAGTGGTTAAGCATGTTGGCTGAATACCAGTCAGTGACAGGTATAGTGCAACATTACTAATTGAATATCTACGGGTACTTCCCAATTTTCAGACTGTAGAGGCTCCACTGAAGATAAGGATATGCCCCAGTGAGCATTCTGAAACACCAAGGTGTATTGCAGCATTAAAGCAACCTTCCCATTGTTGTGTCAGCTCTACACAATGGAAGAATGGGATGTAAAAGGGCTATATACAGAGTTCTTACCACAGCAGTTAGCTCTCACAGCTGTTAACAAATTAGCCCTATAACAATTATGTATTGAATGGAAAGAATAGAAGTGACATTGGCGAGCATCTAATCAGGCATTCACTTCTAGGGAATCCCTGACAGATGGGCCATCCAATCACTGTTGAAAGATATCCATCACAGGTGACTCTACCATGACAATCTTTCCCATTGTTGAATAGTGCTGGACAAAATATCCATCTGGTTCAGTTCCAAGCAGGAAGAAAGACATTGGAGACAAAATGGAGGCTGAAGGCCACTTGAAAAAAGGGTTTAATGATGAAGCAGAACCGCCAGCAGTCCTGGGTTCTGGGCAGTTGATCACATGGAGTTGAGAGTGTGAGGGTTTTTTATACCTTCTCTTAGGCTTTGAACTTGAGCTTCATGTTCCTGGGCAAGAACATGTATTCTATTGGCTGTTGTCAGACTCCCATTGGGGCCATGTAGGGATCATAGCTGGCTCTGTAGGTTGTCTGGGCTCTCAGGTTTGGTTGAAGTTTAGACTCTGATGCAATGTCCTTAGGAGATTGTGCAATGTAGTGAGCGCTGTGTCTTAGTGTCCTGAAGGGTCGTGTCTTAATCCCTTCACCCTGGAGCTGAAGGTCTTTCGTTTTGTAGGTAGGCTGGCCCAATCTTTCTCAATGGGCGCAAAATATCTGCTGGGGAGAGGGAGCTGGGGCTCTGAGTTTCTGTCTCTCTTAAGATTTTTTATTTGTTTTTTAAGGAAATATATTCTGCCTTTTTAAAATATTTTCAAAATATTTTCAAAATATTTCATTTTTCTAGGAGGGGGGTGGGTGCTAACATTCTTCCAACAACAGTTTCTACCATAAGAAAAGGTTTCCTGGTGTCCACCAAATATCTATTTCCTGGTAATTTAAACCCATGATTTCTCATCCTGTCTTTTGGAATAACTCTAATATTTCTGCCTCATCTTCTATAAGTCAGTTTTTCGGATAGCTGAGAACAGTTACCACATCTCCCCAATCTTGTCCTCAAGGCCCCTGATAGAGGACCTTCTATCAATGTTTCTCAAAAATTCTTGGAGTTGTTGTCTACATGTCTGAAAATCGGCAAGTTTGAGAAACATTTCATTATATGAAACCAAAATGTCCACCACCACCTACCAAGACAAACTTTTCCATTCTCAAATAGTTCCTACCATAAGGGAAGAGTACCTGGTGTCCATTAAATTCTGTTTCTGGTCATTTAAATCCATGATTTCTCATCCTGTCTTTTGGTATAACTCTAACATTTCTGCTTCACCTTCTACAAGGCAGCTCGTCAGACACCCGAAAGTAGTTATCACATGTCCCCAATCTTGTGTTGAAGGCCCTCAATAGAGGACCTGAGATTGAGGAAGACATGGACCACCATAAGGGTGAAAAAAGGATTTTTATACACCCAAACACACCCAAGTACCTATATATGCCTAGACATACTTTAGACCAATATTTCTCAAAATTTTCAGAGCTGAAGGCCACAAGTCTGAAAATCATTACATTTGAGAAACACTGCTTTATATGAAACCAAAATATCATGGAGATAGATATGTCCATATCATCCAAATCAACATAACAAAAAAGATGAACATAAAAATTAATCCACTTACCTATCGACAAGTTGGCCGTAGAGATGACACCTATGCACTTTTCTTCATTTGTACAGTTTTTTTCCGTGCCATAGCAGGAAAGTGCTCCATCATTGAAACACTCAAGACATTCTAGAGAGAGTGGTAAGGATTTAAAAAAAAAAAAGGAAATACATTTGTTTGAGACGCCTTCAGATTTCAGTTGTGATATAAATATACTTTAATCCTGAAGGGGATGCTAGCCCTCTTCCAATTTTATTATTCCCATCCTAGCAGAAGGCTGGAAAGAAATTCCCTAAATGGCTTAGGATGAACCTCTGAGGAAGAAAACCATGTTTGGGGTAGAATGAGAAACCATCCCCAAAAATTAAAAATTTGAAACTTACAAAAGACTTGTGCTTTTTAGTGACACACACATACACCCAAAGAGAGAAATATAGAGAGATATTACACCAGGGAGGAGCAGAAAGATACCCACAGATGAACGCACCTGGCTGAATTGCATATCACTTTCTTTAAAACAAGATAAAACAAGCCAAGTCAAAGCATGTACCTATGCCTAAGTAGCAGTAAAGTAACGATAGAAAGAAATGATCATAACTATCTGCCCAGATTCTGTGTTTAACATTTAGCTCGAATTCCAGTGGTTTGCATTCTCTTCCATGCGAAAGGTTTCTGCCTAACCCAGGGGTCAGCAACCTGCCGCTCTGGAGCCACATGTGGCTATTTCACCCCTCTGTTGCGGCTCCCTGTCATTCAAAATATGTGTCACAACTGCCAATGTGCAACACCCACCAATACATGATTTATTGAGCTTTTCAACTCCCGGTAGGCCAACCATGGATAAATCCAAGAGAAGAAAAAAGTTTCAGAAGAAAACAGAACGTTTAATTCAACTACATAGGTTGTTTTGTGGCCGCTCAAGAAATAGTCAGGCACGGGAAGGGTTTTGTGGCTCCCGGTGTTTTCTTTTCTGTAGGAAACGGGTCCAAATGGCTCTTTGAGTGTTTAAGGTTGCAGACCCCTGGCCTAACTCAATCAGAATGATTGATTTTATGAAATGTTCCGACAGCCAATGCTATTTCCTTGAGCTATTCAGAGGTCTATCTCAATCCACATTTCAGTATGTTCCAATATTGGTCCCGGATTCTTTGCTGCCTGAACTTCCAACCAACCTTGCTGGCTCAGGGAATCCACCTTCCTTGCTTCCCCCATCCTTCCACCCAAAGGCCACCTGAAGTTGGTCACCTTAGCGGGCTTGCCTTGGAGAGCCTATTCGGTTGATGCAATCTGAGAGGAAGGCAGAACTGCCTAACTCAAAATTTTGGTTGTCCGGTAGAAAACAGTTACAACTGCATCAGAAGAAGTGAAAATTAATTCAAAGAACCCCAACATACTTGCAGATCTTGCCACAGGAAGGAGGGAGATGGTGAAGATGAAGAGCACAAAGGAAGCCATCGTGCTGCCGTTCAGGTCGGTCCTGGTTCTCTGAGATGGAAATCTTCTCCGGGTGAGGTATTTATACACAGGGAGTGGTTGGGAAGCCCTCTGCCTCTTGGCAATAAAGGACAACAGGGTTCAGAATATAATTTACCTCTTAATAGCAGTTACATTGTCCGAGGACGTCATAACGGTAATAATTGATTACATCCATAATATCACTTTGTGCAACTCTGTAATATGGGTGAACCTATTACAAGATTGCCCTGTTCAGGGAGTGGTTGAAAAATCCCAGGTAGCTGGTCTTGTGTGTGTGTGTGTGTGTGTGTGTGTGTGTGTGTGTGTGTGTATGCACCCCTTCCTAAGATTATGAGCCACAGGTGATGCAACCAGGAAGGATAATTTCTTCTAGCAAATCTGGTGTTTAAATTTTTTTATTATTTTACCATTCATCGAAAATAATGAGAAAGGAAGAGTGTCAGGCCTGGAAGCCATCTTTGCATTGGATCTTCAGGCCTGCCACATTTAGTGCTGTGGGAAACTGAGGGGGGAATTGTATGGAGCTGGGAAGATATATATAGTCATAATAACATTCCTTTCTCTGTGAGTCAAGGACATCTTGCCCTGCACCTGGAGTGGTGTGACTGGGAGGCATCTCCAGTTGGGACAGTGCATTGATTGGGCCATATGATGGACATGTAGGTGCTGGGCAGGGACTCGCTATGCACACACACAAGCCAGACGCGCATTGCGCAGCTGTGCACAGTTTCGAGAAAAGTCACCTTCCACATTGCCGCCGGCAAGGAAAACAGCTGAGATGCAGCAATCCACTCTGCCGCACCGATCAGCTGGGCTTCGGAAACAGAAATGTAGGTGAGTATAACACAGGGGCGGGCGGGTGGGCCCACTTCAAAATCGGAGCGAACCGGTTCGCTCACAGCTGAAAGTCGGAGCTAACGATTCGCCCAAACCGGTCTGAACTGGAAGAATCCCACCACTGGTTCACCATGATTAAATAGTATTATTTATTAGTCTGGCCTCACCACCATTTCTTTTCTAAAAACCTTCATGAGGTGACACTCAAAGAGGTATCTTCTCAGGAAATCTTATTTTATATTTATTCCAAAAAAAGGGGGGGTTCAGCAGGTTCTGGCCAGTTCTGGAGAACCGGTAGCGGAAATTGTGAGTAGTTCGGAGATGCAGTAAATACCATCTCGAATTGGCCACACCTCCATCTATTCTCTGCCTCACGAGTCCCAGCTGATTGGGAGGAAATGGGGAGTTTGCAGTAACGTTCCCCTGGAATGGGGAGGGAATGGAGATTTTACAGTATCTTTCTCCTGCCACGCCCACCAACCCATGCCACGCCCACCAAGCCACACCCACAGAACCGGTAGTAAAAAAAATTTGAAACCCACCCTTCGACTGACACATCTAACAAAGTGGTTATTAAAATCAACGGTTATTTTATGCTTATCATACCATAAATAGGAGTGCCATCCAATTTTAATTCATGGCCCTTTAGTTCAAGAAATCCTTTATTTTTGAGAGTTGCTCACTCTTTCAGTCAGACCAAACAACAAGCAACAAAGTACAATTTCAAATCTCATAGGCCCAAACCTCCTCTTTCTTCAGTATCTTGCAGTAATTTATAAATGTAATTCTTGGTGTGTGTGTTTTTTCCCTTGCCATATGAATTTAGAAATATCCATTTGCCATTGTTTAACTGGAGTGTTGGTTATAAGTATTGGTAAAGTCTGAAAATAAAAATAACACCATTGGTAAAACATTCATCAATTACAGCGATTCTACCCACTAAAGATAATTGTAATTTGTGCCATCTTAACAAGTCTTTCTTTGATATCATTCCACAGAGGTGCACATTTATTTTGAAACGATTTAGAATTAGTATTTGACAAGCTAACCACATACTGTACGTTGGAGCCCAACATTTTTGTCAACATTTCCTAGTCCTGAGAAATAATATTCTTAACAAGAATATGTTTTCCTTTTGTTTATTTCTAAAGCCCACTGAAGCTCCAAAGTCAATTAGTTTCTTCATCAAATATTCTGTATCACTTTGGGGTCTTGCAAAAATGTAACTTTTTTACCATCGGCAAGTTCTCTAATTTGTATAAAGTTCCTTTATTAATATTTATGCTGTCATTTTCTCATTCTGTCTAATATCCCAGTTCAAAACTTCCAGAACTAATATAAACAACCAAGGGCATCCATGTCTCCTATCCTTTTGAATTTCAAATGGTTTAGTTAAATCTCAATTAATAATTAATAATCTTGGCTTGCTGTCAAATACAAATTGCTGAGTGAATTTCTCCCTGAGGTTCATATCTTCCAGGACTTTGAACATAAAAACCCGATTTAAATTGTCAAAGGTTTTCTCTGCTTCCAGGAATATTAGAACTACTTGTTTCTCATTATGCTATTTTAACTACTCAGTAATATTCAAAATAGTTCTCATATTGTCTCTTAACTAAGGTGACCAGACATCCCGCTTTTGGTGGGACAGCCCCGATTTTCAACAATTTGTCCCGTGTTCCGCGGCATTTTAAAAAAAGTCCCGCTTTAAAATCTGGTCACCTTACCAAGAGCCCCC
>WNWU01000046.1:3547297-3559568 GCA_012654045.1 Ptyas mucosa | reverse complement strand
AAATATTCAATTGTCCTAGGTGCCATTTCAAGGAATTTTACCCAGTGTATTTTATACAGCTTGTTCATGTTACTTCTTGCCAGTGAACCTGACATCGACTGCTCTGAGATGCAATCAGCTAGTTGCCTGAATGTATCCATCAACAGCTGGTTGTGAGTAGTGGTGAAATCCAATTTTTTTTACTACCGGTTCTGTGGGCATGGCTTGGTGGGCGTGGTGTGGCTTGGTGGGCATGGCAAGGGAAGGATACTGCAAAATCTCCATTCCCACCCCACTTCAGGGGAAGGATATTGCAAAATATCAATTCCCACCCCGTTCTGGGGCCAGCCAGAGGTGGTATTTGCCGGTTCTCCAAACTACTCAAAATTTCCACTGCCAGTTCTTCAAACAGCTCAAAATTTCCGCTACTAATTCTCCAGAACCTGTCAGAACCTGCTGGATTTCACCTCTGATTGTGGATTAGGGTTAAAGTCAAGAAACGGGGGTATTGCTAAGACTTAGCTTTTGAATTCATAATTTTTGGGATCCATTTGCTACCCCCTTAATTTGAAACCCAGGTGAAAGAGAACTGAATAAATTATCTATTTCCTGATCTTTCAGCCTTTGGACTATTCCATCCATTTCTCTATTAGCCACTAAGAACATTTCTTAATCACTGAGTAATTATAGTACTTCCACCCAACCTTATGTCAACAGAAAAACACCCAGAATGACATGCCTGTCTCTATCCTGCCTCTAATTTTTTCAGTCCCCACCTATTATCAGTCCTTTGATTTCCCTCCAAGGTAAAGCAGGTAAAGGTTCTGCCCACCTTAAAGCTGATCTTGGGTGGTATTGGAATAAAGAGTAAAAGGCTATTTTAACTGTGGAATATCTAAGGAGGCTTCCTACTCATGGCTAGAAGATGAACAGAAAGCCAGAGGAGAGGGGGGAAAAGAGAGGAAACCTTGGGGATCTGTTTGTCCTTGCAAGTGGAGAAGGTCCTATCTTCTAGTCATCCAACCATCAGTAGTCTGATACCACCATAAGAAAGACATGGTGTATAGATGGCTCAGTCACACACCACACCAGAAGCCTTAAGCTCTGGATAATATGTTTGAGTGGAGACTTTCAGTCCTGTTATTCGGAGCAACAGGTCTTCATAGAAATATTCAATTGTCCTAGGTGCCATTTCAAGGAATTTTACCCAGTGGATTTTATACAGCAATAGTTTAGACTTTAGCATTCTTCAAAGAAGGGTGTGCCCACAATCATTCAGCTGAGCTTCTTTAATGTTCTTTTGTACCACTCTATATTTCCTTGTTGGTTGTTTTTATGATCCCAAAGAACAGGAAAGTTCATGTCACTGTCAATTTTTTCAGTGTATGCGTTTGGGTAATCTGCCTATCCTAAAACCTGCTGCTCCAGATGGGTAAATCTTCTGGTTTCTGATTTTCCTAGAAAATCCACTGAGCAGACTCTGAAGCTCTCTAACTAGATGAAAAAAAAATTGGCCATAACTGATGCCATTTCAAGGTTGGCTTCATTAATAAAACAATTTTAAAAAAACAAAACAAAACCATCACATATAAAATTGTTCTAAAAAAACTTTGGGGATATGTTCGTAACATCACCAAGTTTCAAGGTTGGAGAAAGAAAGAGAGAGAGGGGGGGAGGGAGGGAGGGAAGGAGGAAGGGAGGATCAGGGAGAAAGTGGAGAAAGGTAGGTGAATAGAGGGAGGGAGGGAGAAGGAAGGAGGGAAGGAGGGGAAAGAAGAAGGAAGGGAGTGAGTGAGTGAGGAAGGAAGGAAGGAAGGAAGGGAAGAAGGGATGGTCAGGGAGGGAGGGGGGAAAGTGGGTGAAGGGAGGGAGGGGGAAGGAAGGAGGGAGGGAAGGAAGAATGGAGGGAGGAAGGAAGAAGGGAGGGAGGGGAAAGGTGGGTGAATGGAGGGAGGGAGGGAGAAGGAAGGAAGGAAGGAAGAAGGGGAGGGAGGGAGGGAGGAAGGAAGAAAGGAAGGGAGGGAGGGAGAGAGGAAGGGAGGTGGGAGGGAGGGGAGGAAGGAAGAAGGGAGGGATGGAGGGTCAGGGAGGGAGGGGGGAAATGTGGGTGAAGGGAGGGAGGGAGGAAGGAAGGAAGGAAGAAGGGAGGGAGTGGGGAAAGGTGGGTAAATGGAGGGAGGGAAGGAGGGAGAAGGAAGAAGGGAGGGAGGGAGGAATGAGGAGGCATTTAGCCCAATCATAAGTCCAAATGACTATCGGTGCTATTAAATTAAGGGTGGGGAACAGAATGAGGAAGCAATTGCAAATCAAAGTCCAGAGAACGTATTACTGACAGTCACCACAAGATATAGATATAATTTTTGCTTTTTAAACCAGGGAGGACTTCCAGCAGGATGAGCTTCCAGGAACTGGACGCAGGTTGTCATAACTGGCAGGAGTAATCATTTACCAAGGAGATTCAAATGATCTTTGGATTCTGTAAAAGACTTCCAGGGTTTATGTGCCCTTTGGACTGCCAAGCCCATGGAAAACAGAACCCTTCCCTTTTTAAAAATTTTCTTTTATTCATTACTTTTGTTTCTCGTAACTAAACAATCTTTAATGTTACCAAAAAAACCCACCCTAAACTAAAAAAAACATTAAAATACAACTAAAGAAGGAAAATAATACAATAATGCAGGTAGTCCTTGACTTACGACCTCAATTGAGCCCAACGTCCCTGTTGCTAAGTGAGGAAGTTGTTCAGTGAAATTTGCCCTATTTGACGGCCCTTCTGGCCACAGTTGTTAAGTGAATTATTGCGGTTGTTTAATTAGTAACACGGTTGTTAAGTGAATCTGGCTTCCTCATTGACCGTTGCTCGTTGGAAGGTCGCAAAAGAGGATCGCGGGATACTGCAACCATCTTAAACATGACTCAGTTGCCAAGCCTACGAATCTGACCATGTGGCCATGGGGATGCTGCATGAGTCACTTTATTCACTGTTGTAACTTCGAACAAGTCACTAAACGAACTGTTGACAGTCGAGGCTGGGAAGGTTGGAAATGGCAGCCAAAATGGCGACCTTGGGGTACTGCAACCCTCATAAATACATGCCGGTGGCCAAGTGTCCAAATTTGTGTGTGTGTGTGTGTGTGTGTGTGTGTGTGTGTGTGTGTGTTCTGAGGTTTTCGCGGGTGTTTGTATGTAGGTCTTTGGTTATTCGGGTTTCCTCCCGCGTAAAATTGGAAGTGTCTCGGCGACGTTTCGACGAAGTCTCATTCGTCATCTTCAGGCTGGTGTTCTCGGCTTCGTGCTTCCAGGAGCAAGAATATATATTCCAGGATATATATAGTTTTTTATTTTTCAAAATACAAACATTCCATCTTTCCTTAAACATTGTAGTGTGTCGTCTGGGTTCAAATATCTCTGGGCGCCAGCCTTCAACATTTGCAACATCGTTTACTTTAATATAATCCTCTAATCTTAAAATTATAGTATGTTAAATGATTAAATTAGAGCCTTGGTGGCGCAGCAGACTAAAGTGCTGTTAAGTAGCACCAGCTGCCTGCAATTACTGCAAGTTCAAATCTCACCAGGCTCAAGCCTTCCATCCTTTCGAGGTAGGTAAAATGAGGACCCGGTTTGTGGGGGCAATAAGCTGACTTTGTATGAAAATAAACACCGCTTGGGGGGACCAAAAGCCCTACTAAGCAGGTATATACAAAAGTATGAAGGCTATTGCTTAACGCATTGTAAGCTGCCCTGAGTCTCCAGAGAAGGGCGGCATATAAATCGAACCAATAGATAGATAGATAGATAGATAGATAGATAGATAGATAGATAGATAGATAGATAAATAAATAATATAAGCCTATTCGTTTTTCCTCTTAACATGTCTTCTAGTAAAAATACAATAATAATAGCATTACACATAATGATCGTCCTCATCCTAACGCTAACAATCATCATCTTATTTATACCTCTATCTTAACATGTTTTCTATTCTTCTTTCATCTTCTTCTTTTATATCCAGTTTCCCTTTTTACTCGCTAACCATCAGTTTATTCTTTCTCCTTAATTGCTAGCGTTAATCTGTTCATTTCTGCACATTCTAATATTTTCCATTCTAATATTCCCCGAATTTTGATCAAGTGACTCTGAGGACGCTGCAATGGTTATAAATGCGAGGACTGGTCATAAGTCACTCTTTTTCAGTGCCAGTGTAACTTCCAACGGTTGCTAAACAAATGATTACAGGTCAAGGACCAAATACTTTGCCGGCCTGAATTACAGTTGAGCTGAGATCCCTGGATAGATTCCTCTTCTTTTCTCAAGCGATTTTTTTATTTTATTTTATTCTCATCAGTTGATCAGTGGCCAGATATTTCTCCCCATTCCTTTCTCAAGGCCCTGAAAACATGGATTTGCCAACGGGCATGGAGAATCAAAAAGATGGCAGAGCTGACACAGCGGCTGCACTGATAGCTATTGGTGGATGGGACAACCTTGCCTAGGAGCTTTATGGATTTTTTTTATTGTCTTTACATGTTTCTTTACATTGTTTAAACATACTGCTTTTAATCTGCTGTACTCTTTTTGCTGTTTTATATTGTTTTACCTGTTGTTATTTTTTTTTTTTTTTTGAAAATCATTGACTGCTTATTCCGGGAACGGAGGTGTTTGAAGTCTTCATTTGTTTAATCAAGCTTCACCTTCAGGATTTTTAGATGAATAATTGGGGATTTTAAAAAAGTTTATGTGTTTGTGGAGGAGGAGGAGGAGGAGGTGGTGGGGAGGAGAGGAGGAGGAGGAGGATGAAGAAGAGGAAGAGGAAGAAGAAGAGGAGGAGGAGGAGGAGGAGGAAGAGGAGGAGGTGGGGAGGAGAGGAGGAGGAGGAGGAGGAAGAAGAGGAAGAGGAAGAAGAAGAGGAGGAGGAGGAGGAGGAGGAGGAGGAGGAAGAGGAGGAGGTGGGGAGGAGGAGGAGGTGAAGAAGAAGAAGAGAAAGAAGAAGAAGAAGAAGAACAGGAGGAGGAGGAGGAGGAAGAAGAGGAGGAGGAGGAGAGAAAGAAGGAGAAGGAGAAGGAGAAGGAGAAGAAGGAGGAGGAGGAGGAAGAAGAGGAAGAAGCGAAGGAGGAGGAGGAGGTGAAGAAGAAGAACCTGTGGCACACATGCTATAGGTTCGCCATCACAGAGCTAGGAGATTAAGTTGCCATAAAGAATTTACACTTTGGATGATCTTCCAGTTTCCGGCAAGCACATACATATCCGCCAGCTGGTCTTCACATGCACATGTACACCAGGAACCAGAAGACCAAGTGGCCAGTACACATGCATGTGCCGGAAACTGGAAGATTATCTTCCTGGCACGCACATGCGTGTGGGGCGGCTGTTCTTCCAGTTTCCAGCACTCCCACGTGTGTGAAGACCAGCTGGCCGATGTGTCGGAACCCGGAAGAGTAAAGGGTGAAGGCTCATGTGCCCGGAGAGATGGCTCTGTGTGCCACTTCCAGCACATGTGCCATAGGTTCGCTATCATGGGCTTAAGGGGTTCCCGCTTGAGTAGAGGGTTAGTCTAGAAGACCTCCAAGATCCCTTCCAACTCTTCTGTTATTCTGTTAAATATTTTTTTAATGATTTTTTTTTACTTGCATTGACTTTCATTGCGCTTACATAAATCTCCTTTGTGTGCACATGTTAATAAATACCATAAAATATTCTAATTGTACCTTGTAGGCAATATTTCATGTTTATCTTTCATTACTGTATGCCAATATTGGAATCTATCTAGCAGATGTCTGCTTCTGGTATGAGAATTTCTGTTTTCACTAAAGTCGTAGGGATGGTTGATGATAAAACCAGATGGCTGCATTTACACAAGGAGTTTTCAACTCTGCTTTTTTTTCTCCTTTTTTTTCCTTTTTAATTAATAATTTAAGGTGTATAAACATTGGCCGTTAAGTAACTTTAACACCCATTGATTTGTACAACCCCAGAAAAAAAGATCAGTTCAGAAATTGGGTTCCAGGCAGGGGTGAAATCTACTTACCTTCCCTACCAGTTCGGAAGCACGCCATCTTCACGCATGCACAGAAGGTTAAAAACAAGTTACTTCTTGGTTAAAACCAGGAAGTAACGACATACGGATGGGTGGGCAGAGCCTCGCGCTGCCGCCGCTACCAGTTCGCCGAACCGCACACGGTTCGCCTGAATCCAGAGCAAACCAGTAACATTTCAACTCGGGTTCCAAGTATTGTGTGAATGTAATGCCTAAATCAGGGGTGAGCAACTGTGGCCCTTTTACAACCTGTGGACTTCAATTCCCAGAATTCCTGAGCCAGCTTGGCTGTCTCAGGAATTCTAGGAGTTGAAGTCCACAGGTTGTAAAAGGACCACAGTTGCCCACCCCTGGCCTAAGTATATATTCAAGCAAATTTATTTTCTTTCTTCACCAAGAAAATGGAGACATGCATGTTTTAGGATATTACTGAAACCTACAAATATTTTCCTTCCCGGAAAATATATTTCATCATGAACCCTGATAAGTATAGATCGATTATTAGCAGAGAAATGGGGGGCATCTCAAGATTTAGCATGCAGCCAGCAAGACTTTTACATTTTTAAAATGTATTTTATTAAATGTGATTTTCTGCACTCAACAGAAGGATTTTATCCCCCCCCCCCATTTTTTTAAAGAAAACCCTCCGACTCAAAACAAAGATGCTTCATCATATCTTCCACTTTGCTCGGTGTTTTCTTGAAGTCAGGGCTATTTGCCGATGATTTTGGGAGCAGGGGTGCATTCGGATTTCTTTATAATCTCCTTGTATAATCCGGGCACCCCGTAAATACGTGGCTCGTTCAGACAAGCGTTCTTGGTTCCACAGCCCCGTTCTGCGTGACTGTAGAATCTTCCCTCTGCAGGAATTGAGAAAGATGATAACAAAGTCCATTGTGTATCAGGCAAGGGAGAGTGTGGGATCAGAGTCTGGGGCAGGGTTTTCAAGCAGGTTTATTGTTATTTCCTGGCATCCAGGAGGATTTGTGGGGAGGTACTTTGTACTCTTGAAACAAATGTCCTATGGAAACTGGAACATGTTCCTCTGTACTTTTAGCCTCTTATCAGGAGGCGAGGAAGAAATTTACATATTTACTACTTGTGATATTTGCAGGAAGAACTTTTACATTCAGTGCTGTGAGATGAGCAGTCCCATACATTGGATGGGTGGGTGGGTGGATGAAGTGTCAGAGAAGGCAGGCAGGCAGGCAGCAGGCAGGCAGGCAGGGACGCAGAAAGGAAGGAAGGAGGGTCAGAGAAGGGAGGGAGGGTCAGAGAAGGCAGGCAGGCAGGGAGGGAGGAAAGAAGGAAGAGGAAGGCAGGCAGGCAGGCAGGCAGGCAGGCAGGAAGGAAGGAAGGAAGGAAGGAAGGAAGGAAGGAAGGAAGGTCAGAGAAGGGAGGGAGGGTCAGAGAAGGCAGGCAGACAGGGAGGAAGGAAGGAGGGAAGGAGGGAGGGAGGGAGGGAGGGGTGGGTCAGGGAAGGGAGGGGGGAAGGGTCAAAAAAGGGAGGAACAGAGAGAGGAAGGAAGGAAGGAAGGAAGGAAGGAAGGAAGGAAGGAAGGAAGGAAAATAGATGAGATTGTAATCTACTGTTCTGCAGAGATTTGCCTGGATTTAATTAAAATGACTGCAATCTCATTAAACTGTTACTATTAAGGGCAGAACCAAGTCATTCTCAGCATGACTGCACTGGCCAAGCTAATTTTATTTTAAAAACAATGCTCATTAGATTTATTGTATTTATTGAATGGCTAAAAGTCCAGAATAAAAATGGATTCATTCTGTTTTCAGACTGTTTTTAGACTTGCTTCTAGTGTGTGTGCATTTCATATGTCAAACTGGCAAGAGAGCCAGTCTGATATAGTGGTTAAAGCAACAGATTAGAAACCAGGAGACTGTGAGTTCTAGTCCCACCTTAGCCATGAAAACCAACTGCGTGTGACCTTGGGCTAGTCACACTCTCGGTCCAGCTTGCCTCACAGGGTGATTGTTGTTGTGGGTAAAGTAGGAGGAAAAAGGTGTGTGTTTGGACACATTTTCCATCTTGCCTTATTTGTAAAAAGAATAAAGACAGTATACAAATAAGTAAATAATGGTGCGGTTGGGTTTTTTTGCAATAGGCTACAGTCTTTGTGCATTTCGTGTATCAGAATGTCTAGAAACACTGACAGCAGGATGACCAAGAGAGGCTAAGCAGTGAACATGAGAGACAGAGCTCAGGCGATGAGCGGGGACCGCCCCCTCCTGATCCTCGAGCAAGGAGAGTGGAGAGAAGCCGAGAACAGCGCAGACTGACACAGCTACTCGGGGGGAGAGTGCCTCTCCCCTCTTCACAAGGCACACCTGGGGACTGAGTCTTAAGGAGACGTTGTGTGGAGGGGCATTTGTTGGGAACAAATGCTGAATTCATGGAATGTTGAGTGCCGACGTTTGAACTTTCCTGAATTCCTTGCATCCTTTCTGGATTTCTAGATACTTGCCTTGCTCCTTTGATTCCTGGACTCCTCAACTTGCCCTGCTGGATTTCTTGCTTTGCAACTGTGGTGTTCACAGCATTGGGCTGGACTATTTGCAGCCAGAGGCTGCTCGAAGTATATGTGTGGGTGTGTCATCATTTTGCTCTGGGACTTGCCAGAAACATGAGAGCGTTTGGGGAAATTTGGAGCAATAAAGAGGCGGTTTGAACTGCCAACTACCTGGGTTACCTCTGTGCTGTGCCCCAGGTCATTGCACCTTGCCATTGCCATTGTGATCAGATGCAGCTCAGAAGTCACGAAGGAAGCCTCGTACATCAAACTTCTTGCCCAGTTTTCGTCATTAAATAGTGGAAATACCTGACATCATCAGGCTCATCCCGGTTCACACACTTTCTTCTTTCCCATCACAATACCATTCCTTGGATCTTACCTTGTTCTATGGTCATATCGTAATAGACACAATACTCTTCCCAGCCGTTGCAATGGATCAGCTCAGTGGGTTTGCAAGTTGGATCCTGTGAAATGCATCCTGGACATTTCATTCCATTTGGGCGGATCCCGAGTTTGGGCACTTGGGAAATGGGGGAAACAAGCAGAAATGATCACATTGCCATCCCGTCTTCTCAATCCCTACGAATTTCCCCATCTTAGATCTTCACTCTGACTTCTTGGAATTCCAAATGAAAGCCAAGGGTCAGCTCTCCGATTCTATCTCAAGAAGATTTACTAGAGTTTGTCTCATAGTTTTCAGAAGTCACATTTCATACAGGTAGTCCTCACTTAATGACCACAATTGGGATTGACAACTTTGTCATTAGGTAAACATGGTGTCAACCCTGAAGCTGACCTGACCGAGGCCATTTTTGAGGCTTCAGTGTTGCCACATTGGAGCTGAGGGATAGGGAGGAGGGAATAGAGATAGCTGGGGTTTTGAAGCCAAAACAAAATACTTTCTCTTGGGAACCAAGGACATTTCCACAGGTGGTCAGAGAGAGAGGAGGAGTGAAGTTACCAGGCAACTGGATGGCAACCTGATTGGACCATGTGACTGATAGTTTGGGGAAGGGAAAAAACCTTTTACTTTTAATTAGATGAAAACCGCAGGAACTTTCAGAGTCGGTTTTCACCAGAACTGTGCCAATATGATATATCCAATAAAACTTTTCTTTGAGGAATCTACTGGCCTCGGAGTTTTGTTTGCTATGGGATTATTACTTGGAACCCTGACACATGGTTGTAAAGCAAGACATCACATGACCACGACAGACGTATGACCTTACTTCCTCCACAGTTCTTAAGTGAATCACCCACAATCATTAAACAAAACAACTCATGATTTCAATGCCAGCTTCTCCATTGATTCTCCTTATCCTAAATGCCCACCAGTTGGGGAGCACCTGAATCTTGATAACATGACTGGGGGGAGGGAATGCTGTGATGGGTATAAGCCATAAAGTTATTTTTTTCAGGGCAGACATAATTTGAAGTGGTCACTAAAACCGGGCAGTCATTAAGCAAGAACTGCCTGTAATGGGCTGTGAGAATAACTTTGAAAGACAGAAGAAAGAACCTCAGCTGACACAACAGTCTAAAGCATGAACAGGAGTAGAGAAAATATCTTAGGATTCTTCCCAGTTCTTTGGAATAGAAGAGCAGGGAAATGGGGAAGCATTTTCAGCCTTGGAAAATTCCATTATTGTAATAGCAATAGCAATACCACTTACTTATATACCTCTTTACAGTGCTTTACAGCCCTCTCTAAGCAGTTTTTATAGAGTCAGCATCTATCCCCATTTTACCCATCTCGGAAGGGTGGAAGGTTGAGTCAACCTTGAGCTTGGTGAGATTTGAACTGCCAAATTGCAGGCAGCCGGCAGTCAGCAGAAGTAGCCTGCAGTACTGCACTCTCACCACTGCGCCACCGTGGCTCATAGACTAGGAGACGAAGCACTTACATGTCACGGTTCCGCTGTTGCAAAGGTCCTTGCGACAACACTTCGCGGCACTCCGCTTGCGTTTCGAAGGGAGGGTGAAACTCATTGGCGATGGAACACAATACTTGATTTTGCTGCAGCCTTTGTAAGTGGCGAGCCACACCTCCTTTCCTGTGCAGTGGGAAGAATGACAGTCAAGACAGGGGTTAGCAAAGTCAAATTCTTGAGAAAGGAAAACCCACTCATTGGGTTGGAAGGGGATTCGTTGGGAATGGGGAAAGAAATACCAGAGTGAGCTCCAGTTAGCTCCAACATTGGGTGGGCTGGCGAGGGGTAACCTCATCAGTTTTGCCACTGCTAAATCAGTCTTTCATAATATATCAAGGGTGTCAAACTCGATTTCATTGAGTGCTGCATCAGAATTGTGTTTGACCTCAGAGAGCCGGGGGCGAGTGGGGTGGGGGGTGTTTTTGGCCAGTGCTGGAGGAGGCCAGGAAAGTCAAAAATGGGCTGTGCAGAGTCCTCCTGGGGCCTCAACTCAGTCCATTTTTGGATGGCAGAGTGCTGCTGGAGGCCATGGAGGCCAAAAATGGGCCCATGTGGCTTCCCCACAATCCGTTTTGGACAGCAGAGACACCGTGGGCTGGTCCTTTGATATTTCCAGGCTGGCCCATGGGACAGATTCAAGCACCTGGTGGGTCAGATGCGGCCTGTGGGCCTTGAGTTTGACACCCCTGTAATAGATCATACACATAACGGCAGCCATTTGTGATATACCATATTTTTCAGAGTATAAGACACACCGGAGTATATAAGACACACTTTAGTTTTTGGGGAGGAAAATAAGAAAAAAGCTGATTGGCAGGTGGATTGGCCTCCCGGAATACCCCCAATCAGCTGTTCCCAGAGGTGAACTTTAGCAATAGGTTCCTTGGTTGTGAGCTCTGTGCCTTGCTTTTTTTTTTGCTTTTTTTCCTGCCTCTGAAAGCCTCCGAAACAGAGCTTCAAAAAAAAAAAAGCCTCTGAAGCTCTGTTTGGGGGCTTCTTTTCTGATGCTTTTTTCAACCTGTGAAACCTCCGTTTGAAAGCCGGGGGGGGGCTACATTCAGAGTATAAGACGCACCCAGATTTTCACCCTCTTTTTTGGGGGGAAAAGGTGTATCCTATACTCCGAAAAATACGGTATGTGCCCATAATACAGAGTCAGTTTGGGTGTAGTGGGCTAGAAATTGGGAGACAGTGAGTTCTACTTCCACCTAAGGCACAAAGCTAACTGGGTGATCTTGGGATGGCCACTTTCTCTCAGCCCCAAACAGGAGGCAATGACAAACCACTTCCACAAAAACCTGGCCAGGAAAACTGCAGAAACTTGTCCAGGCATTCTCCAGGAGTCAACACTGCCTCAAAAGCACACACCGACACAAAGACACACACAAAATAAAACCCATAATATATTCTCAAAAGTTCCAAATGCATCACTGGGATCCAAAAAGTGGTTGCAGACATTATTCCACTTACAAATGTTTGAGTTGAAAACTTGCACCGATACGAACAAAGCTGCCTGCACCTCCAACCAAGAATATCCTGGAGGATGGGTGAAAGTTAATTTATAGCACGCCACATAAATACACTTGATTGGACTTGCAAAAAAAAAATGGACTTACAAACAGCCTTTTAGAACATCACTCATTCGTAAGTACAGTACTATCGGTATTCCTAAATGGCCCTTGACTGTAATCTACTTCCTCAAATTCACTTCAACCCAAAGGTGGTTTTTTTTTTTCAAGAGACAAACAGACTTTCTGGTTTTTCTTTGAAGACATTTTGCATCTCATCCTTCTTCA
>WNWU01000046.1:3526825-3541201 GCA_012654045.1 Ptyas mucosa | reverse complement strand
AGATAGAGATAGAGATAGAGATAGAGATAGAGATAGAGATAGAGATAGAGATAGAGATAGAGATAGAGATATGTTGGAGTAATGCGATTCTTCTACTATTGAGTAGTAAATAGAAATGATAGAATAGAGAACTACAAAAGCAAAATACCTAAGTCGATACGAAATGCTGTAAAATTACCCTTAATGTTATGTAATGTTCAATACGTTATGTCTTGACATGTTTTGTTTTTATGTGTGTGATCTTTTTTGTGTTGTTTTTAAAGAGAAACTGTTTAATAAAAATTATTTTTTTAAAAAAAAACAAAACCCTGCAGTAGTGTGCAGCGTTTCGCCCTAAAACTGTTTTCCAGTTTGCAAAAAAAGTAACTAGAGATGAGTTCCAAAGGGCAGCATATGAACCATCTGGAGGAAGCATTTGAATAATTCAACAACATCATCGTAAAAAAGCACAACAAGATTTTATTCCGCCATAAAAGAGAAATGAGCTCATCGTTTAAGGTAATTAGAACTCTTGTACACGTTCGTTCTCCTTGCCCGGCTTCTGAAGATGTAAGGGACTAGCCCCTTCGCTCATTAAATCAATCACTTGGCAGCATGAGAACATGTAACATTCTTCCAAATTTCGGCATACAACCCGGGGATGCCAAATGTGCGTTCCTTATTCCTGCAGGCTTGCTTGGTTCCACAGCCACGTTTAGCATAGACGTAGATCTGATTATCTGCAGGAATTAAGGGGGAAATGTCACCTCTGAAGTATCTGAGCTCTCTACGGTCAAGGAGAGAGACCTGTGCCTTGAACATCCGCAGGTAATTCCTGATAAAATCTCGGCAAGTTTCCCACCACCCACGGGGTTCTTTTCTACACCTTGTAGTTATTATACCCGGCTTCCAAATGTGGGGAAATGTTTTCTAGCAGACTGTCTTGGCAATTTGTCCCCAGTGTGTGGGATATTGCTTTTCCCTAAGTTCAGAACCTCAGGTTTCTTGATCAGTGAAATAAGAGGCATACACCTTGTCAGCTAGGGATCAATTATTCTAGCTAGGAAAGTCAGTAGAACAGGGGTGTCAAACTCAAGGCCCAGGGGGCAGTGGTGATTTTTTTTTTACTACTGGTTCTGTGGGCGTGGCTTGGTGGGCATGGCAGGGGACGGATACTGCAAAATCCCCATTCCCTCCCCACTCCAGGGGAAGGATATTGTAAAATCTCCATTCCCACCCCACTCTGGGGCCAGCCAGAGGTGTATTTGACGGTTCTCCGAAGTACTCAAAATTTCCGCTACCGGTTCTCTGAACTGCTCAAAATTTCCACTACCGGTTCTCTAGAACCTGTCAGAACCTGCTGGATTTCACCCCTGCCAGGCCCAGATTAAACCCCCAGGGTGCTTAGATCTGGCTCGTGGGGCTGCCTGGAAACAGCAAAGGACTGGTCCACAGTGCAGTGGTGGGATTCAAAATGTTGCTGCAATGGCTATAAGTGTGAAAACGGTCATAAGTAACTGTTTTCAGTGCCATTATAACTTCAAATGGCCACTCAATGAAATGATATAAATCAAGGATTACCTGTAATATAAATGTATGGATATTTTCCCTTTCAAGGTACAAAAATATTACAAAGGACCTGTTCCCAAGATATTTGGCCTCATGGAAGATATGAACCCAATGGCTCCTGTTTCTACTTCTTCGCATCTTGAAGGACTTACCGTTTTGCACAGTCACACCCATGTAAACACACTTGTGCTCCTGGTCATGGCAGTTTAACATCTCTGTGGCTTGACATTCCAGTTTCATTGAAAAGCATCCTGGGCATTTCAGTCCATTTCGTGTTTTCTTTGCATTTTCCACTGGGAGAAGCCATCACATAGGTTGGTAAGTGCCATTTAACTCTCTTTAATGGTTATGTCAACAACTTCAAGGAGGCTTATTATTGGATCCAAGTGGGCTGTACCATGCAGCCCTCAATTAAATCGGACTTCCACTAATCTGCACCTCCCAGATCTCACCATATTCAGTTCCACAATCAGATACATGCAAGTGCATAATAGCCACGGGAAACTAAAACCCCAGTTGCCTCTTGGTTCTTGCTCATCACATTAAACCAGTGTGATTCTCAGCCTTAACAACTTTAAGATATATGGACTTCAATTCCCAGAATTCCTCAGCCAGCACACTGGTGAAGTCCACACATCTTATAGGGGGAAAAACACTGTTTTAAGCAATAAATAAAGCTATAATTGCACTCAACAATGAACTAAAGGGCCACCATCAGTGCGCTGTTGGACAGCATTACTTTGTCCATTGTGTGGATATTTGGATGGTTTAGGGGTGGGAAATTGTGGTGGGTGGGGTGTGTTTGGGGATTGTTATGTGTATTGGACCTGGTCTTTGGGTGTTAAGTGTATTTCGTTGTATGGGTATACTGTGTATACACGAACAATGACAATAAAGTAAATATTATTATTATTATTATTAAATGAATTGACTCAATATCAGGAATCAAAAATGTTTTCAGCTACCATTACACAATCCTACACATCCCAGGTTTCCACTTTTGTAATAAATAAATAAATAAATAAATGCTGAATAACCTGAAACTTCATGTAATCGAGAGCTCTTGCAAAAGGAGTAACATCCATCAATAAGAATTCAGAAGTTTTGAAAACGAGGTGCTTGCTTACATTTCACAACTCCTTTGTTGCAGAAATCACGGTAGCAGCACTTGGCCGTCCTTCGCTCATGCTTTGAAGGAAACGTGAAACTCGTGGAAAGAGTAGGACAGTTCTTGGCTGGCACGCAGCCTTTGAAGGTGGAGAACCATTGATTGTTCTCTGGGGTTGCAAGAGGAAAACAACAAGGCACGCATCAGAGCTAGAGAAGCTAATGTCTGAAGGAAGATGTTTGGAGAGCAGGGCCCTGAGGAATCCATAGGGGAGGGATCAAAAAAGTCAAGATGGCAACCCAGATAAACAGGAATGTGTGTTGTGGCCCGCCAGCAGCCAATGGAGCTGCTGAAGGCTCGGACAGTGAGGAGGTTGGGGAGGAACATGGGCCAGTCGTGGAGTCTGGGAAAGGCTCTGATTAGTGCTCTGCGTCAGAGGCAGAGATGGGGCCAGGGCCATCCGACAGTTAGCAGCTGTCTTCAAATTGTTGGGTGGACAGGAGCTGAGACAACTGACAGGAGCTCACCCTTGCCATGCAGTGCTAGGACTCGAACTAGAGATAGAGATAGAGAGAGAGAGAGAGAGAGAGAGAGAGAGAGAGAGAGAGAGAGAGATGAAAGAGAGATGAAAGAGAGAGAGGATAGAGAGAGAGATAAAGATGATAGAAATAGATAGAGATGATAGAGATAGATATGATAGTGATAGAGAGATAAAGATGATAGAGAGAGAGAGAGAAAGAGAGAGAGAAAGAGAGAGAGAGACGGAGACAGAGACAGAGACAGAGATGAGAGAGATTGAGACGATAGAGATAGAGATAAAGATAAAGAGGATAGAAATAGAGAGAGAGATGAGAGATACACCTCTCTTCTCCAACATAACCTTTTAATAACCCGGCAACCCTGGTGCTAGACTGGAAGAATTCCAATCCTCTCCACCCCCTCAGAAGGCAAAGACACCCACCAATAATGTTCTCTATGGTAAGGATCAGGCAGGCCTTTTCAGATTTTGGACAATTATACGGGGCTCCAGTGCAGGAACTGGTTTTGCTGCTGCATCGTTCACACTGTAAGCCAAGCCCTGGAAGAGAAGATCATCAAAGCAATGGACAACTGTCCTCCTTGTTCTTGCTTGATAGCAGAAATGTCACCTAACAGCTTCTTTATCATAAATCACATGAATTGGCAGTTTCATCAGGAGCAAAAAGCGAAAAGAAAGCTTCCTCCCTTTGCTTTTTGCATGGTATAGAATTGGGGGGGGGGAATATATATTCTTCAAAGTGAACATTCTACCTCTCCCTAAAACAATCCAGAAATGTGTTGGAGAAGAAGGAGAAGAGATACCCTGTCTTGTAACTTTGAGGGCCTTCTGGTGTTAGGTTTTTATAGGACAGCGTCTATAGGATTAACGATAAAGATTCTGATTTGTACAGAGCCCTCAATGCTTCCAATTGTAAGAACCCAAGGTGGCAAGGTGAGGGAAAATGCTGAAGATATTGGAGATATCATCAAACTCATCAAACTAGACACCAAAGAACTACATCAGGGGTCTCCAACCTTGGCAACTTTAAGCCTGGAGGACGTCAACTCCCAGAATTCAACTCCCAGAATCCCCAGCCAACTGGCTGGGGAATTCTGGAAGTTGACATCCTCTAGGCTTAAAGTTGCCAAGGTTGGAGACCCCTGATCTAGATGACAAAACAGTATGCTGTGATATAAAATAAGCACATGATGCCCCTAAACAGTGTTTAAAAACATCATCCTGCTTCTCTACCGCACAGTCTTTCCATCTTGTGGTACCTAGAGATATGTCTTCATAACATATAACTCAGAGATGGATTTCAACAGGTTCTGACCAGTTCTGGAAAACTGGTAGCGGAAATTTTGACTAGCTTGGAGAACCGGTAGTAAAAAATCTGACTGGCCCCGCCCCCATCTATTCTCTGCCTCCCATGTCCCAGCTGATTGGGAGGAAATGGAAATTTTGCAGTAACTTTCCCCTGGATTGGGGAGGGAATGGAGATTTTACAGTATACTTCCCCTGGAGTAGGGTGGGAATGGAGTTTTTACAATATCCTTCCCCTGCCATGCCCACCAAGCCATGCCATGCCCACCAAGCCACACCCACAGAACTGGTAGTAAAAAAATTTGAAACCCACCACTGATATAACTTAAGAGAAAGAGATACTGCTTAAGACGTGCTCCAGTGTTTGGGTTGTACTATAAATCAGCCCCTGGTAACTTACCAATAGCCAGCAGAAAATCAAAGAGGTAGTAAATCAGCAATATATCCATTCTCTTCAGAACCGGAGAGAATGGAAGGCTGGAGTTGAGGTGGCAACTGCATCAACATCTGGAATCTTCTAGCAGAGGAAACTTCCTGGGTTGGAAAGGATATCAAGGGAAAAGGCAGATTCAAAGCCCCACTTGTAAAACTCATCACTTGCTAAAACTCAACCTCAACTTGCTGACCATTATCATAATGAAGGCTGTTCTAAAGAAGATTCACTCATGCACTTGTCATCTCTTGCATGGACCATTAAAACTTTGCTTTGCATAGAAGAGTGCTTGAAGATCATTTGGAAACTTCAGTGTGGGTAAGATGCAGTCTCCCATATCTCGTGGGGCAGTTGTGAGGTTGTTGCCATGTCGCACTGCTGCTGGGGAAGCTGTGCAGATTACAAGCTTGTTTCCAGTGAAACTCAAGGTTGTGGTTGCCACCATCAAGCCCTACATGGCCTACAGCAGGCGTGCCAAATACGATTTCATTGAGGACCACATCAGGGTTGGCCCGGGTGGGGCTGGGGGGGGTATCCATTGTCTCCAACAGAGGAAGGAGAGACCAGGGAGAGCACCAAACCCTTGTCCTCCAGAGCAGGGGTCTCCAACCTTGGCAACTTTAAGACTTGTGGACTTCAAGTCCCAGAGTTCTGGAAGTTGAAGTCCACAAGTCTTAAAGTTGTCAAAGTTGGAGACCCCTGCTCCAGAGGAGCCTTGCCATCTGCTGGTGGCCAAGTGCTAAGGCGGGACTTCCCTTCCTTCCTTCCTTCCTTCCTTCCTTCCTTCCTTCCTTCCTTCCTTCCTTCCTTCCTTCTTCTTTTTTCTTCCCTTTTCCTTCTCCTTTCTTCTTCCTTCCCCTCCTTCCTTCTTTTTCCTTCCTTGCTCTCTTCCCATTTTCCCATCTTCCCATCTTTTTCTTTGTCTTTCCTCTTTTCCTTTCTCCTTTCCTGTCCCTTCTTGGATGTTCAAATGCAAAAGGGGAAACATTTGCTTTTAGTTTGTTTTACTAGCCCTCTGCCAGCAAAAACGGAGCCCAAGCAGGGCCCTTCTGAACTCTGTTTTTGCTGGCAGAGGCACCATGGGCCAATCCTTCGCTGTTTCCAGGGCAGCCCTACAGGCCAGATCTAAGCACCCCCACGGATCAGATCCAGCCTGCAGGCCTTGAGTTTGACACCCCTGGCCTACAGATTTCAGGTACATCTTTCCCATAGCCTTAGCAACCTGGTATGTCCCCTATTAGGGATGTGGTGGCTCAGTGGCTAACACGCTGCGCTTTTCAATCAAAAGGTTGGTAGTTCAGCAGTTTGAATCCCTAGTGTCACGTAATGGGGTGAGCTCCCGTGACTTGTCCCAGCTTAGCAGTTTGAAAGCACGTAAAAAATGCAAGTAGAAAAATAGGGACCACCTTTGGTGGGAAGGTAACAGCGTTCCATGCTCCTTTGGCGTTGAGTCATGCTGGCCACATGACCACAGAGACGTCTTCGGACAGCGCTGGCTCTTTGGCTTTGAAACGGAGATGAGCACCACCCCCTAGATTCGGGAACGACTAGGACATATGTGCAAGGAGAAACTTTACTTATGTCCCCTATTATTAGGAGGTGGGTGACACAACCACTATTCACAATGTTTAGGATTTAACCCTGCTTACCTGAAAGTCAGACCAATTGAATTCTTTGGGATTTACTCCTAAGCCAACACACTCTGGTCAAGGATGTCAGTTACGTGAACGTCTTTCAATAATTTGGGCATCAGATATGGAACCACGCAAGCCATTACTGATCCAAAGTTATATACCCATTGCATGCCACCAGTTAAATGTTCTCTAGGAGCTCGTTTACATTTCGGTGCTGAAAGATATTTCTCTTAATTCTTCTTATCACTGTCTTTCTTAGGTTAAGGTAAATAACACACTCTATTAGAAGTGGGGGGAAATATTATTGGCTAACGCAATTATGACAGCAGTGGCTTGTTCCACCAACCACAGGGTAGGTCAGAGTTCTGTATCCACTCTTCGTTGACTGTTATTTCTGTGGTCATAAAGCAAGTTCCAGAATCAAGTTGTACCCATCTGACACCAACCTGGGATTCCTGCATCACTCATCTTTGACTCCAGATCCCCAGTCTTCAATCTAGACAACTTCTCATCAGTATGAGAAGTTGATTGGTCCCAGAGAGTTAGGCCTCAGGTTTCCTTCCTGCCACCCAAAACAGCCCTCCGACTCGTTCCATAACCAACTTGACTCTAGTGCACCCATGCCAATAAGGAACTAACTGTGTGATTTGTGTAGGTAAGCTGTCATTTGGGAGGAGTTATGAGATAACATTTGCCCTTTGAAAGGGGAAGAGATGTGGATGAAAGCCCACCATTAAATCCTTTAGAAATCCACCTATCTTGGGAGGCTTTATATGAGATCAAAGTCAAAATGCTCAAAAATTGAGAAGTGAGCAGATTTGAGCATTATCAACGGATAAACCTCAGGCCCCAAGAGGAAATGATGGGTGTCACAGATCCTTCCTCAAATGTAGTTTTTGATTCAGGAACTCTCGTGTATTCCTGGCATATTTCGTCATTGGGTAATTTCCAGAAAGTGCAATTATTGCTTTTTTGATCACTGGGTGACTGAGAATTTATCTTAGTTTAGACTAGTCCTTGAGGACTGGAGAATAATCACATTAAGATGGGGCTCCCCTTGAAGAGCACTCGGAGGCTCCAACTGGTCCAGAATGCGGCCACGCGGGTGGTTATGGGCGCAACCCGATGTGCCCACGTGACACCCCTCCTGCGCGAGCTGCACTGGCTCCCAGTGGTCTTCCGGGTGCGATTCAAGGTGTTGGTCACCACCTTTAAAGCGCTCCATGGCATAGGACCCGGGTACCTTCGAGACCGACTTCTGCCACCAATAGCCTCCCACCGGCCAGTTCACTCCACAGAGAGGGTCTCCTCAGGGTGCCATCGGCCAAGCTATGCCGGCTGGCGACACCTAAGGGGAGGGCCTTCTCTGTGGGAGCCCCAGCCCTGTGGAATGAACTGCCCCCGGAAATGTGTAAGATCTCCGACCTCCGGGTATTTCGCTGTGCCCTTAAGACCCTGTTGTTCCGCCAGGCTGGGTTATCAATGTAATAATTTTAAATCAGGTGTTTTAATTTTTGGGGTCTTAAATTGAGCTGAATTATTTAATAATTTTAATTATTTTAATTGATGTTTGTCTTGTGCTTTTAATAGGCTGTACACTGCCCTGAGTCCTTTGGGAGAAGGGCGGTATAGAAATAAAATTATTATTATTATTATTATTATTTGAGATCCAGGCCAGAAATCCAGTGTATTTTCCCCAAAGTTTTATAGAATATTGTAAATTTTCATAGTCAAGGGGACACTCTTTTTTTTTTTTAATTTGATTTATATGCCGCCCTTCTCCGGAGACTCAGGGCGGCTTACAGTGCGTTAAGCAATAGCCTTCATACTTTTGTATATTTATACAAAGTCAGCTTATTGCCCCCACAATCTGGGTCCTCATTTTACCTACCTTAGAAAGGATGGAAGGCTGAGTCAACCTTGAGCCTGCTAAACTCTGCTAAACTCTGCTAAACCAACGAAGGGTAGGGGAAATTAGAAAATGCATTTGTAAGAAAAAGAGAATAAAAGAGAGAATGTGGTATCAGAGAGACTGGAGAATTATAGAGACCAAGTATTATTGTAAATAAATGCCTTCATTCCTTCTCCCACTTTGTTTGAAAGACTAGTAGACCTTATGGATGAAAAAAAAACCCTGAAAATTTTATTTGGAATTCTGGAGACCATCCAGGCGTTGGCCTTTTTATCAAGCACAGAGGAGGAACCAGATGATTTCATGAGAGGTTCTGGACGAAGAGGACTCCAGCCAGGGATGAAAAAAGGACGGTTGAGGAAGAAATCACATCCCACACGCCTCTGTCGGTGCAAGCGGCTTTCACACTCAGCTTATAGATCTTCCCCCCAAATGGCACCAGGTCGTTCTGTTGCAAGCTGCAGGCATTCGTGGTTGCACAGCCCTTGATGGCAAAGGATTGATTTACAGATTTCTCTGCAACGAGAGAAATAAGCAGAGCTACATTTGTGCAAACATGGGAATCACTTTCGCATGGGGAATTGTGGAATCAGAGATGGTTCACACATGCAGGTTCAACTCCGGAGTATTGTCTTGCATGTGCAAATCAAAAAAACACTGAACTTCCTAAGTAGATTCTTTCTTTCTTTCTTTCTTTTATTTGATTTATATGCCGCCCTTCTCCGGAGACTCAGGGTGGCTTACAATGCGTTAAGCAATAGCCTTCATACTTTTGTATATTTTATACAAAGTCAGCTTATTGCCCCCACAATCTGGGTCCTCATTTTACCTACCTTAGAAAGGATGGAAGGCTGAATCAACCTTTTACCCTACAACAGGGGTGAAATACTCCTGGATCGGACCGGATCGCCCGGTCCAGTAGCGATCTTGGCTGTTGGTTCGGTGATCCAGTAGTGATGGAGGAGGAAAGCTCCGCTCACCCGCCCGGGTGTCATTACTTCCTGGTTTTAACAGGAAGTAATGTGTTTTTTACCTTCTGCGCATGCAGAGAAGGTTTTGCACATGTACAGAAGGTCTGCACGCGCATGTGACATGTGCGTGTGTGTGTGAGTGAAGTGAGTGCGCCTGCAACGCAGGCACTTCCGAACCGGTAAGGAAGGTAAGTAGATTTCACCCCTGTCCAACAACAAGGGTGAGGAACTATGGCCCTTTTACAGATTAACAGAGTTGGAAGGGACCTTGTAGGTCATCTAGTCCAACCCCCCATCCAAGCAGGAGACCCTACATCATTTTTGACAGATGGCAGTCCAGTCTCGTCTTGAAAGCTTCCAAGGATGAAGCTCCCACAACCTCTATAGGCAAGCTGCTCCATTGATTGATTGTTGTCACTGTCAGAAAATTTCTCCTTATTTCTAGGTTGAATCCAGTACTGCAGGCTACTTCTACTGACTGCCAATTGCAAGCAGTTTGGCAGTTTGAATCTCACCAGTCTCAGGGTTGACTCAGCCTTTCATCCTTTACTGAGGTCGGTAAAACAACCATATTGTTGGGGGCAATATGTGACCCTGTAAAGCGCTTAGAGAGGGCTGTAAAGCACTGTGAAGTGGTATATCCGTCTAAGTGCTATTGCTATTGCTATCAGTTTCCATCCATTATTCCTTGTCTGGCCTTCAGGTGCCTTGGAAAATAGCTTGATCCCTCCTCTCTGTGGCAGCCCCTCAAATATCAAAACACTGCTATCCTGTCTCCCCTGATGTTTCTCTTTAGACTAGCCATGCCCAGTTCCTGCAACATCGTATGTTTTAACTTCCAGTCCCCTAATCATCGTGGTTGCTCTTCTCTACATTCTTTCTAGAGTCTCAACATCTTTTTATAGTGTGGGGACCAAACCTGGATGCAGTGTTGTAGATGTGGTCTTACTAAGGCTTTATAGAGTTGTATTAGTACCTCCCTTGATCTTGATTGTATCCCTCTGTTAATGCAGTTTAGGATTGCATTATGGACCTTAACTCCCAGAATTCCTGAGCCAGCCATGCTTTAAGGATCATGGTATGATTCTAGCCAGTGTATCGGAGGAAAGGGTGGATGGGTAATGAAATAATTGAAGAAATACCAATAGATTCTCCTGCGAGAGTAATGCATTTCTCCTGAGTTCCGTTGCAGGCAATGTAACTTTTGATTTCACATTCCGTCTGATTGTAGCTTTCACAGGCTGGGCAAGACACCCCATTTTTCAAGGTACCAACTGGGGGAACTGTAAAGCAAGATAGATTTCATCTTAGCATCCAAGTGACAAAGAATATCAAGGGTTCTGTTGGGGGTACAGTAGGAGTGAAATCCAGCAGGTTCTGACAGGTTCTGGAGAACCGGCAGCAGAAATTTTGAGTAGTTCGGAGAACTGGCAAATACCACCTCTGGCTGGCCCCAGAGTGGGGTGGGAATGGAGATTTTGCAGTATCCTTCCCCTGCCATGCCCACCAAGCCACGCCCACAGAGCCAGTAGTAAAAAAAATTGGATTTCATCATTGTCTTAGATACTGTGAGAGATAAACATCCTGTACCACCTTGTCAACTATTGGCTTCAAAAATGTATTTTTCCCTTACACGTTTCGTATTTTGACCAGTTTTCCATTGACTTGTAAGGTGTTTTTTTTTTCCCAATGAAGACCCATCCAACTCCGAATAGGCTGTCTTTGAGTGTGGGTTGGCTAGTTCTATTCTAAATCTCCCCCCCCCCTTTTTTTTTTTTTTGTTTTAAATCCCAGTTTAAACATTGGTCCATCAGCAGAATTTCTAACAGATATGCATTAGGTCTCTGGGTCAAGAGCCAATGTAGAGTTGTCCTCCTTAGAACTTGGACGCAAAAAGTATTGCATTGTGCAGTTAAAAGATGATAGCTGCTCTCTCCTCATTGTCTTAAGTCCTCTCTTATCCTTGGGAGTAGTTCCTATGCTTCTGATTTAAAGCTTGTAATAACAAGAATCTAGAAAAATTCAGGAAAGAGCATGCAATAATCACTTTCTTCAACAATCCATTGTCTCCAAGATAGAGGTAAATTCCTTAGTCAGGAATGAGCCACTAACTTTTGATTTAGTTAAGAGGTATGTAATACAGAAATTTTTATTGTTTCCAATGTTTATTTTTTCCTATAGAAAGTCAGTGATTGTGTGACTTTAGTAAGACTACTTTTGGTCTGTTCGAAGTATTACTTTAGAGGCTTTCTAAAATTGATTTCTGTTTCTTGATTTCTGTATCTTTTCCCTCCTTGCCCATGTATATTTTAAATAGGACTAGCTGATAACCCAGCGTTGCCCGGGTATTTATTTATCCCAATCCGCCTTACCAGAGGGAGCCCCTTATGGAGTACTGTGAAGCCGTTACCATTGCAACTCCACTGTGCTGTACAGTAGAAGCCATTTTAAGGCACAACAGGCTGTATCTTAACAGAACTTGAATCCAAAATGCACACTATCACTGTCAAAAGTACTGTGATTTGACACTATAGATATAATTCATTCCTTTTCATTTCAGCAGCCCAAGCATTCCAAAATTATGCTGGAACACACACAAACACACACACACACCTAGGGAGCTAGGGATGTCTTACCCCCACAGTATTTTTTTCCAGATAGTAAGTCATCTGTGTACCAAGTTTGGTTGAAATTGCTCAAGGTGTTCTAGAGTTATGCTAGAACATACATACATACACACACACACACACACACATCCATTTTTATATATATTCATTACATAAAGGAATAGAATTCTTACGTTATAGTTTCCTCTTTTAAACAAAATAATTCTTTTTTTTTTAAGGGACAGTTCCCAAGCCCAGGAAATACCCACCACTTAGACTTAACCCTTTATTGCAGATAGGTGTTGAGCAACAGGCCATATTGCTTTGGATGTGACGTCCAGCAGCTGTGGTCAAGGTGAAGGCCAGAGGTCTACAATACTTTGGGTCAATGCATCCTTTGTATGATCCATTGGGACTGATACTTCCACCTGGGAAGAATGAATGAAAAGCAGATAGAGAAGAACAGACCTATCCCATTGGATTTGGTAAAAGACCACCTCAACGCTTCTTAACTAAAGATTCCACTGAGTATTCTTTATTTATTTGAGTTTCATCCCAACTTTACTACTTTATAAGTAACTCAGGGCAGTGAACATACTATTTCCTACTCCTATTTTCCCCACAACCACCCTGTGAGTTGGGCTAAAAGAGGGTGATTGGCCCAAAGTTTCCTAGTGCAGGGGTCTCCAACCTTGGCAATTTTAAGTCTGGTGGACTTCAACTCCCAGAATTCCCCAGCCAGCTGGCTGGGGAATTCTGGGAGTTAAAGTCCAGCAGGCTTAAAGTTGCCATGATTGGAGACCCCTGTCCTAGTGGACTCTCATGTCTAAATCAGGATTAGACCTCATCATCTGCTGGTGATTGGCTCAAACTCACCCAACCAGCTTTCATGCCTAAGGTAGGACTAGAACTCACCGTCTCGTGGTGATTGGCCCAAAGTTCTCCAGCCAACTTAAGACAGGGCTAGAATTTACGGACTTTCCAGTTTTTAGGCCAGCACCTTAACCACTGCACCAAACCGGCTCTATGCATGGCATCGGATGAGACCCAGCACTCTTACCCAGTGTATTGACTTCTGCCAAAGTAACACATGCAAGATCTATGCAATCAGCTGCGCATTTGGTGCTTCCAAGAGGACATGAAACACAGGTTACATTGACCGCTCCTGGAGAGAGAGAGAAAATGTATATTATTGGCAGTGGTGGGATTCAAGTAATTTAACAACCGGTTCTCTGCCTTAATGATTTCTTCCAACAACCAGTTCACCAAACTGTTCAGAAAGTTAACAACCGGTTCTCCCAAAGTGGGGCAAACTGGCTGAATCCCACCACTGGTTATTGGGGGGGAGGGAAATTGAGATGATTCTCTGCTACAGACCCAAACAGGCCTTGATCTTTGGACCACTGGAAGCTTTCAAGAAGAGACTGAACTGCCATCTGTCATAAATGCTGTAGGGTCTCCTGCTTGGGCGGTGGGGTGGGAGGGTTGGACGAGATGACCTATAAGGTCCCTCCCAACCCTCTTAATCTGTAAATCTGTTAAATTGGAAATGTCCACTCAAGAGGGCAGCTCTGATAACGTCCGCACTAATTTTTTTTCTTTCTTTCTTCCTCTCCTGGTGTTTTGTCTATATATGAGGTGCTGGTTCTACAGCAAGAAACAAAAGAGCAATCCTCGACTTACGACCACAATTAGGAGCAGAATTTCCACGGCTAAGCAAGGTAGTTGTTAAGTGAATTGTGGCTGCCCCCCCCTTTTTTTTTAGCCAGGGTTCTTAAGCAAACAACTGCAGTTATTAAGCAAATCACCTGGTCATTCAGTCAATCCAATGACCCCCACTGATCGCTTGTCGGAAATCATCTGGGAAGGTTACAAATGGGGATCACTTTACCCTGGGATGCTGCCAATGGTGGGTTCCTCCTGGTTCCGCCCGGTTCTGCCGAGCCGGTAACAGTGACGATATGACGTCACTGAACCAGTTCTGCTGCCTCCCCCCCACGTTATTTTTACCTTTTATTTGGCCCCACCCCCAATCTATTGCTGCCTCCTGAGTCCCAGCTGATGGCTAGAGGGGAAAAAACCTGTTTAAACTCTTGTCGCGGGGCTTCAAAGGGCCGCCCTACAGCTGATCAGTGTTAAAAGAAAACAAATGAGTAGACCGGTGCCTGCAAAAATAAATGGGTAGACCAGTGCCTGCAAAAATACATGAGTAGATCAGTGCCTGCAAAAATACATGAGCAGACCAGTGCCTGCAAAAATACATGAGCAGACCAATGCCTGCAAAAATACATGAGTAGACCAGTGCCTGCAAAAATACATGA
>WNWU01000046.1:3511625-3522455 GCA_012654045.1 Ptyas mucosa | reverse complement strand
AGATAGATAGATAGATAGATAGATAGATAGATAGATAGATAGATAGACAGATAGATAGATAGATGATAGATAGATAGATGATGAATGGATGGATGGACGGAGGGGTGGGCTGCTGGGGGTTCATAGGGATTTGGGAGAATCTCTAGCTAAGATTCTGTGGAGTTCAGAGAACCCCCAAATTTCACTCCTGGTTTAATGAAAAGAAGGACTAGGGGAGACATGATGGTAGTCTTCCAATATCTCAGGGGCTGCCACAAAGAAGAGGGAGTCAAGCTATTCTCCAAAGCACCTGATGGTAGGACAAGAAGCAACAGGTGAAAACTAATCAAGGAGACCTAGAACTGAGGAGAATTTTCCTGACAGTTAGAACAATTAATCAGTGGAACAACTTGCCTCCAGAGGTTGTGAATGCTCCAACATTGGAAGTTTTTAAGAAGATGTTGGATAACCATTTGTCTGAATGGTGTAGAGTATCCTGCCTAAGCAGGGGGTTGGACTAGAAGACCTCCAAGGTCCCTTCCAACTCTGTTATTCTATATTCTATATTAAAGGAACTATTCATTGCATTACAATCAGAAATGGCCAAATCCTCAGCCCAGTTAGGTAACCTGTGTCTCTTAAGTTAATGGTCTTATGGAGGTAGGCCATCTGGAGAGCAATTTATCCAGCTTTTTCCAAGCAGAGTAAGACAATCCCTCGTTTTTATGAATCCTCCCTGAACTTTCAGTTGCATGGGGAACATTTGTTTCTGCCCCACCTGTTTGCAAGTTAATGATTAAGCTACTTTCTCCTTTTCACCCAGATGCATCTTATTCAACTGTTGAATGTGGTAAATGGGCCGACTCCTTCCCCCACCAAAAAATAAAAATCAGACAATGCAATTTTCTCACAAGGTTCTGAGCCACTGGGAAGGAATTTATATTCCGTTTCGAAGTGGAATGGAGACATTTTCAACAGCAAACATGGCTGGATCTTGGATTGTCGGGGGGGGGGGTGTATCAGTGGTGGGTTTCAAAAAAAATTACTACTGGTTCTGTGGGTGTGACATGGCTTGGTGGGCGTGGCTTGGTGGGCGTGGCTTGGTGGGCATGGCAGGGGAAGGATACTGTAAAATCTCCATTCTCTCCCCACTCCAGGGAAAAGTTACTGCAAAATCCCCATTTCTTCCCGATCAGCTGGGACTCAGGAGGCAGAGAATAGATGGGGGCAGGGCCAGTCAGAGGTGGTATTTACCGGTTCTCCAAACTACTCAAAATTTCCGCTACAGGTTCTCCAGAACTGGTCAGAACCTGGTGAATCCCACCTCTTGTGTGTATGTTTGTGCATATGTGTGTGTGTTGGTGTGTGTTCATCAGAATGGGAACTGCAATGCATAAAAAAAAGGAACAGGGCCTGGTTTGCATAATTGCAGTTAATATATTGACTTATTTTGCATTTACCGGCAGACCTCTAGACCCCACTCCGGAAATAATTAGGAGGAAAGATCCAAAACTATATTTGACTGCATTTCCAAATGATTTGAATAGAATATTAGCGGTATGGCCTTCCTGTCATGCATTTGTGGAGTTCCCTCTTCTGCCTTTATAAAACTTGTTGTTTGGTGACAATTTTCTGAGAAGGCCCTATTGGCCTTCCGAAAAGCGTTGAAGACCTGGCTCTTGTGATCTGGCGAGATCCAGCCATGAATGGCGTGAATGAGTTTTTAATGTTTTTAATTTTTAAATGTTTTTTATAATGATTTTTTAAAATGTATTGTGAGCCGCCCTGAGTCTTCGGAGCGGGGCGGCCTATAAATTGAATTAATTAAGTTAATTAAATTAAATTTGGAAGCCATATTCAGAAGCCATTCATGTGCATCTCAGATACGGTTTCCCCATCCATTTCCAGGCCTTAACGCCAATGTATTCCTTCCTGTTGCTTGTGAAGGAAATATTTTTTTTCTTACTTTATTCAAAGTGTTTCACAAACCACGGGATAAATGCAGCTTTTATTCCCAGTTTGTTGGTTGAAACTTTAGGAAGGAACCCTGCCAGCATTATACGCCAACAGTGAATTCATCCAAAATCAAATTCTTAAAACATTTTCTACTGCCAGTTAAGATGACTGGCAGCATTTTGATATGATTGGAAGCCCTTTTAATGCACCTCCTGCATGAATAGCTTCCTTTTTGTTAGAAATAAAATTCCACACTGCCACACTGTTCACGCATTGATTTGACATTTTTATTTTAAAAAAAGTAAAATAAAATAAAGTAAAATAAACTTAGAAATAAAATTCTTAAACCTCTTTTGAAGATCCAGTTTTAACCTTGGTTTGAGTCAATTGACCAGGGAGTGCCACAATCTGTAATTCTATGTTTTGTACTGGAGAATAATCTAGCCTGCCATCTAGTGGAGGCTGAAGGGAACAATACATTTTTTACTGGAATATTCATTTATATTTATATTTTTTGTTAATAACAAAAGCGCATTAAAAATGGGATATAGGTAGTCTCAACTGACAACCATTCATTTAGTCACCGTTTGAAAATACAACAGCGCTGAAGAAAGTGACTTACGACTGGTTTTCACACTTATGACCGTTGCAGCTTATCCATGACCACATGCCGTATTTTTCGGAGTATAAGACGCAACTTTTCCCCCCAAAAAGAGGGTAAAAATATGGGTGCGTCTTATACTCCGAATGTAGCCCCGCCCAGCTTCTCAAACAGAGGTATCAGAGGCTGAAAAAAGCATCAGAAAAGAAGCTTCAGAAAAGAAGCCTCCAAACAGCTTCAGAAAAGAAGCCTTCAAACAGAGCTTCAGAGGCTTTTTTCTGAAGCTCTGTTTCAGAGGCTTTCAGAGGCAGAAAAAAAAGCAAAAAAGCAAAAAAAGCAAGACACAACCAAGGAACCTGTTACTAAAATTCACCTCTGGGAACAGCTGATTGGGGGTATTCCGGGAGGCCAATCCATCTGCCAATCAGCTTTTTTTTTTATTTTCCTCCCCAAAAACTAAGGTGCGTCTTATACTCCGAAAAATACGGTAATCAAAATTTGGGTGCTTAGCAACTGGTATATATTTAGCAACAGTTGCCCTGTTCCTGGGTGTTGTGGCCCGTCAGCGGCCTGTGCAGTTAGTAGCTGATTCAGACAGTGAGGGGGCAGGTGTGGTACTGTGCCAGCAGCCTGTGCAGCTGGCGCTCAAGTCAGACAATGAGGAGGCTGGAGAAGATGTGGGTCAGAGGCGGGGATTCAGCCAGGGCCTTCAGAACTTCCAGAAACTCCCATAAGTGAAGAGGAAGAAGAGGAGGAGCCTCTTCTCGATGCACGAGCGCGCAGAACTGTTAAAAGGCAGGAGTGGCTCCTCAGAAGGTCTCCTTGAGAGTAAGGCTTGGGGCTAATTGGCCACTCCCCTCGCCTATTTAAGGAAGGACGACGACTGATGCAATTTGCAGGAAACAACTTTGTTCATATTCCTTCGCATCTTGATTCCAGAAAGGTTTGATTCGGCTCTTGTTTCTCTCCTTCAGTTTTCCTGCAAATTGCTTCTGGGCATTCTGCCAACCACAGTAAGATTACGGTTATCTGAAATACTGTGCCTCAGAATTGAGTTATTATTCTTTGGATTCTTGTCGGCTGGTAATGAAGTTAAATTAACAGCCCTTGTTCAGAAAAAACTGATTTAAACTGTACTTGTGTTCGAACAACTACTAAGAAAGCTCATTAGTAGTCCTTAATTAGTAAATTAATTAGTAAGACTTTGTGTGTGCTGCGTTCTTTGGGGTCTGTAGCTGGAGCAGAACACTGGGTCATATGATCACCATTTGTAACCTTTCCAACTGGCTTCCAACAAGCAAAGTCAGTGAGAAGCCAGATTTGTTTAATGACTAGAAGATTCATTTAAGAATTGCAGCGGTTTGCTTAAGAATGGTGCAAAAATCATAAAGCGGGACAGAGTCACTGAACAATTGTCTTGCTTAGCAGCAGAAATGTTGTAATCCAGGACTACCTGTACTAAAACATGTTCAGGATTACGATAGTTTTTCCTCTGATTGTCGTAACCTTTCATGCTTTGTAGGTACATTCAGCCTGCACTGAGAAATTCTACCCTCACCAACACACAAATAAAAAAACTCCTGAACTCATAAATGTGAACATTTGTATTTAAACGCAAGAGTACATCAAAACAGTGTACATGTTGTCTGCAAATATGCACACTTTGTTAACTTCCACAATTGCTCTACAGTGGTTTACTTTTAAGCCATTCGTGCAAATAGCAATTGTATGAATGTCTTCTTCAAAGGATGGCTTGCTTGATTAATAACTCCAGCATGGGTGGCTTTTATTACTGTTATACTGAAAACAGGCAAGGAGGTAAGGATCATAAGAATGGTCTATAAGTGTACCAGTATTTTTCAGACTATAAGACACACTGGAGTATAAGACGCACCAAGATTTTGAAGAGGTAAACAAGAAAAAAAAAGTTTTTGCCCTCCTCGGCCTCCAGGAACATCTGCAGGCTTCCCAAACCCTCTGAAGGGCCCGTTTTTGCAAAAAACAGGCCCATTTTTGGCCTCCCAAACCCCCCACATGTCACGTTTTTGCCCTCCCCAGGCCCCAGGAGCACTCTGCAGGCCTCCCAAACCCTCTGCAGACCCCATTTTTGCGAAAAATGGGCTTGTTTTTGGTGAAAATGGGACATGCAGGGCAGGGTTTCACCAACATGCACCAACATTTCCACCCTCTTTGGGGGGGTGGGGGGGTGGGAGTGTGTCTTATACTCCGAAAAGTACAATATGTATAAAATAAATGAATGACCCACAGAGACATCAAGAGATTTCAGAGCATTGGCTTCCGGTGGCGCTGCCGGCATCGCCAGATGCTTCTTCGCGAAGCACCAGCCCTGGACTCCGTTAGAACCGCAAGAACAGTGAAAATCGGCTGTCTTGCAGTTCGGAAACTTTCCCCCCAGGAAGAAGGGGGGAAAGAGAGCAGACGGGTGGGGTAGAGCTCCCTAAGAGCGCCAGATTTTACCAATAATCTGGTGCTCGAAGATGAGAGCTCCCCGTGAAGCCTGTCAACGCTCCGGACCTGGGACGCCTCTGCCGGGGAAGTTTTTCCCTGGCAGAGCTAGATGCCATGGCCACCCCAATAAACAACTTTAAACATCTATTTTTGACTTTAATTGGCAGAGCAAATGCACGAGGAATTCGAAGTGCAAGTATCTGATATTTTAATTTTAAGAGTTATTCTTTTTCCTTTAACTTCTATGGGAAGAAAGAGAAAGTAAGATGGCATTCTAGTTTTAACGGGGCGTGAAGAAGTGAAAGTTAAAAAAAAAAGAAAAGAAGAAGTACTGATAAAGCCCCAGTTTGAAATATAGGACTCTATTTTAAAAAGTGGATTAATCAAGGATGGAAATAATAGTAACAATTGAAGCAGTTGCATAAAGTATAAAGTGAAAGTTTTTTTTTGATACCTTTTTTCCCTTTTTTTTTCTTTCTTCTATTTTGTATTTTTGGAAAGGGAAGAAGAAGGGGGGGAAGATAGCTGCTCTTTTTGAAAGCAATGATGGGTTAGTTAACCCACAAATATGGTTTGACCCTCTTGAAGAAGTTTTCAATTCAATTACCTCTGCTATATTGGAAAGGCTTGATACCTTTTTTCAAGTTGGAAATAAAGAAACAAACGAAGATACTGTATTCTTACTTAACAGTGAGGTGTTGAATGAAGAGTTGGCAGAAGAAAGAGAACAGCCTACAGTGATTTTGGAAAATAAAATGGAGGAATTGCAGAATGAGAAGGAGGAATTTTTGGGAGCTGTTGGGATTATAGAGATTCAAAATGGAATTTTATATTTTTTCTACAAAGTCCTAATTGCAATTAAAGAGCTGCTCTTACTGGAAGATATAGTTTTGCGAAAGCTATGTTGTATACATCAATCTCAGAAAACTCAAGAGTGTATTAGAGAAAAAAAAGGTGGAGGAATCAGAGTGAAGAAAAAGGTCCGTAAAAAAGCCAGGAAAAAAGACTGGAGATGAGGAGAATAAATCCATAAAATGTTTTGTTTAAATGTATATAGATTTTGAACTTTGGAAGAAAACATCTAACAGTTTATGCCAGCTATTTAATTGAGGAAGGATGATGAAAGGCAAATTATAGACATTTCAGAATATTTTGAGAAGAATAAACAGATCACTGCAATGCTGGTGTTTTTGGTTGTGAAGTAAGCCTTGGCCTGAGTGAATTGCAACCTTTTATTAAAGACTGTAACAAAGATGGATTTAATTGCAGCTGCAGAAGTCTTACTGAATATGATAGCGAATTTGAGCTTTTTTGTTTGAGGGTAATAGCCATAGGGCAAGAAGACTACAGGCCTAGGGCAATTGCAGGGATCTGGTGGTTACCCTAATACGATGATGAATTCAATAATCTAGTCGAAGGACTTTATAGCAAATTATGTAATGGTATCAAATGATTCGACTTTTTTTTTCTTCTTTTTTTTCTATATAACACCGTTGTGGTAGGATTGTATCGTGGTTGGATCTGGCAGATACCAAGTGGAATATAAATATAAAGTCACTTGGGGGGGGGTTTATATAAAGAAGTATTTTTTATGCAGGGGGGTAGAAGGCAATTGAAGATATTATAAATACTGTTTGAAGATGGGAATAAGCAAGAAGATTAAGAACTGGTTTGATATCGTACAAAGATGGACTAAATGATAGATACAATTATTAAATAATGTTTTTATATTAAGTATTGTTTTTTAGTTAGAAAACGTCTTTTTTAAAAGTGTTTTAATTATAATTGGACCTTAATGGTTTATAATGGGAGGATAGAAGAAGGGTTTATATAATGTTTTGTTTTAAATTTATGGATTTATAATGAGATTTTCAGGTAAGAAGATATAAAATATAAAATATTTTGCTAAATTGTTTAGATTTAATAAATTGGTTAAAATGAGTAATAATAGGTTTTACTAGATTTGCTTTTCTTTTACTAAATTGTTTTATAATTGTGTGAATTGGGAATATTTTGTTTTAGATTTATGGATTTAGGTTTTTAGGAAAAATGCTATAAAATATTTTGTTAAATTGCTTAGATTTAATAAATTGTTAAATATAAATTGGTTAAAATGAGTAATACTAGGTTTGATTATGTAATACTGGAGGGTTTTACTAAGTGCTTCAATTGTAAATGGATTTTAATTGTGTAAAACGGGAAGGATGAAGAAGAAAGAAGATTTGCTTTCCTTTTACTTAATTGTTTTATCATTGTGTGAAATGTGAGAGGGAGTTAAATTTATAGAGTTATTTTATGCGTTTTTATTAAGCTTGTTGTATTCTATATTTGGTATTTGCTCTGGGAAGTCCGGGGGGGTGGTGGTGGTTGGGGAGGGATAGGGTGGGAAAGGGAGGGTATTGTATTTTTTAGGTTAACTTGATTTATGTACTATGATATGTTGGGGGATGGCGGGGGGGGAGGGGGAAAAATTTGTATCTGTAAAACTTTTTCAATAAAAAAAAAAGAGAGAGAGATTTCAGAGCATTTATCATTTCAAAAAGGTTGCTGCTATATAAAAGATTCCAAGAACCAATTTATTATATGAAAAACCATAAAACGCCTCCCAATCATCCAATCTGCTACATCTAAAGAAATGCGAAGGATCTTCCCATTATGTAATGTCACCCTTTGAAGACTTATCTCAATAACCTTTGGGGGGGAGGGGCAGAGGGGTTCTCTTCATAGGATAAGGCAGCAGACAGCAACCCTGGCTAGGTTCTCCTGGCCGGTTTGACCAACTGGAGAAAACAAGAAGCAACCCTGATACAAGAGAGGGAGAAAACGCACACTTGTCCATCTCCAAGCAATTTTGGGTGGCGCTCTTGTTCATCTTCATTCACAGATGAAGCCTGGTGAAGGATAGCTCAAGGAGCCCTGGACCTCTGTCTCCAAGCCGTACGCTCTTTCCAAGACCCGCTGAGCATCTTCTGCAAAGCTATCCAGAGCTGTGTGCAGCAAATAATAGGCCGCCACAAACGAGACGGCCCCTGCCACCAAGTTGTTGAAAACGGGCACCTTGCTCTTCAGCACCATGACCATCACCTGCCCGCAGACTGCAGCTTGCTTCAAAAACCCCTGGACAGCATCCCCCGAAAGGTCTCTCACGAAGGTCGAACGCACTTGGTTTTTCAATTCGCAAGAGGGCTTTGAGACCGCGGCGGCCAAGGTCTCCAAAGACGCATCATCCAAACCGAAATGCTGCTGGTAGTTCTTGAGAGTATTGACGAGCACGGGGACGTTGAGGTGGAACAGATGTCCAGGCAGGGCTGAAATGATACACGCCAACAACGCTGTCTTCCAGATGTGCTGGCGCAGCGAACTCTTCTTCTTCTGCACAGCTGCGGCGGTGACGGACGGGAAGGAAAGCAGCAGGGTGTGTCTCTTGTGACCTTCCAGCTCTTCAGCCAGAGTATCCTGCAAGCGGTGGAAATCAAATCTATGCAAATGGAAGCTGGAGATCAGGAAGACTTTGGGGTTCTCCAGACCTTCTTTCTTCAGCTGGCGGGAACAGTCTGCCTCTATTTGCTGCAGCACTTGAGCTTCCTGAAACAAGGTTGGCCTTCGTTGTTGGGAAGCCCGCAGATCCTGGTCTACCTTGGAACGGACAAAGTAGAAGCGTTTGCCCATGGCAGCCACAGCCCGAGCCAGCTCGGCGTGATTTTCTCGGAAACGCTCGGATGTGATGATGATGAAGAAATCGTACCTCTCAAATCTCACCAGCTGCAGATATTTTCGCGCTTGGAGGGCAGGGGTACCAATGCCTGGCAGGTCCCAAAGCCGAACACGGGGCAGATGAGGGTGATGATAAGGGGTGGGTGAAGCGGTAGTCTCAACCACGCCAGTTTTGGCCGCACGGAAGTCATCATCACTGATCCCCAACATGGCGTTGATGAAGGTGGACTTGCCAGCCCCACCTTCGCCCGTCACTGCGATGTCCAGCGTGGTGGTTTCTAGAGAATCCAGAAGTGACTGGACTTGAGAGGACACCTCCACAACGACTTTCGACTGGATGACAGAAGCCATCTCTTTGAGGTCCACCTCCTGGATGTCCATGGTAGAAGCTCAGCTGTAGAAGAAAATATAGAAATTAAGTTGCTTTCTGTACAAGCTATTAAAAAAAACCCTCACTTGTAGTTCCTAGTTGGGATAGAGTCGGGGTCAGTGGACGGAGTTGAGCGTTTACTGGCCAGATGCCCTTCCTGACACCTACATAAAGTTCACAGCAGATTTTTTTTTTCTTTGCACCTTAGGAGTGAAATATCTGTTGCAACCTAGGATTGAACTCACAACCTTCTGAGTGGGAGGAGAGCATCTTCATCACTAGGTTACCTCAATGCTCTTCTTTCTATATATGCAATATATTTGCAAAATGTAGAACGGGCAACAGCTCCCTCTGCAGGGGAGCTTTAGTCATGCACTGCTGATTTCAAGCACCGTCTCTACACCTTACAAATAACTCAAGGTGACAAACATATTCAACACACCTTCTCCTCTTATTTTTCCCACAACAACCACCCTATCAGGTGAGTTGGACTGAGAGAAGGGAACTGGCCCAAGATTACTCAGCTGGCTTTCATGGCTAAACTGGACTTGAATTCACAGTCTCCTGGCTTTCTAGGGTGGTGCCTCAACCACTACAGTCGTGGCCAAAATTGTGGAAACCTTTTGAGGAAAGTGCATTTTTGAGATTTGATGGCTAATAACACCACTTTTGAGGGGAGAGTTTCAAGATAATCCTATTCCACTGCTGGAATGGCCTGGGAATAGCCCAGACCTTCACCCAATTGAAAATCTATGGAGCCGACTAAAGAAACTGGTTAGTCAGAAGCGACCCAGCAATAGAACCCAGTTAATAGAAGCAATCCTTCAATCTTGGTTTCACATTAGAACAGCTGCAGAACTAAAAGACTTGGTTCACTCCATAGGAAGACGTTGGAAGGCCGTCATTCATGCTAAAGGTTACCCAACAAAGTATTAACTGACATGGTGATCATTTTTGTATCTCTCGTTTTTTCTACGTGTTTCACTTTTCTTCTTTATACTGTAACTGCTATTCTAATAGCAAATCCTTCATAAAAGTTATTGCATTACGTTCTTGATTAAATTATCTTTCCATTGATATATAATTTTAAGGTACTACTCCCCCCCCCCCAAAAAAGTGGCGTTCTTAGCTAGTTTTAGAAAATACACTTTTCCCAAAAGGCTTCCACAATTTTGGCCACTACTGTAGACTGAATCTTACACTACATCTTACTTCCTTCAAGATAATAATAGGTGAGCAATCAATTAAAGCTGTTCAGAAGAGAATTTCCTATCTAGATCAGATTGGTTTCCTATCTAGATGAGACTGGGATCAATTTCCAACGGGATGATCTCATCTCAATAGTTTATTGAGTCCTTTTTGTATGAAGCTAGTCCTTGACTTATCACCAACTGTTCAAAGGTCTGATGGATCTACCGTATTTTTCAGAATATAAGATGCACCTTAGTTTTTGGGGAGGAAAATAAGAAAAAAGCTGATTGGCAGGTAGATCGGCCTCCCCGAATACCCCCAATCAGCTGTTCCCAGAGGTGAATTTTAGCAACAGCTTCCTTGGTGACAGTATGACAGTCATCCAGTGGTGAAATCCATTTTTTTTTTTTACTACCGGTTCTGTGGGCGTGGCTTGGTGAGTGTGGCGTGGTGTGGTTTGGTGGGCGTGGCTTGGGAAGGATACTGCAAAATCTCCATTCCCACCCCACTCCAGGGGAAGGATATTGCAAAATCTCCATTCCCTCCCCAC
>WNWU01000046.1:3490733-3508519 GCA_012654045.1 Ptyas mucosa | reverse complement strand
CTATGGAGATTCTCCAAAAGATCTGCTTATTCTGTCTATGGAGATTCCCCCCCCCCCAAAAAAAATCTTCTAACGTCATCCCACTCAGTATTTTTACATGCAGTTGTTGCATTTTAAGAGTCCGCTTATCTTTAGGGATGAAAAGGCTACAGGCTGCCCACCCACCCCCCCAACTCCTTTTCCCCCTACATGAGACTTGTGGGGCAGCCTGGGCTAAGAAACGGAGATTTCCCCACCTGGAGAATGGCTGTGACTGAAGTTTCCTTGACATTTGGGGTTCCTTGGGGTTACCACCCCTCCCCAAGACTTGCACCCCAGTAGATATGGTGTCTTCCAGGACCCCATAAATGAAAAAAGGCTGAAATGCGTAGCCTGCCCCCAAACTGAAGTTTTGGGAACTCTTGCCAAGATTTTGAAGCCTCTTATTTTTTCCTCCTCCTTTTTCATTCATTTACACGCAGGATCGGCGCTCCCGTCTCATCTTCAGACACGGATTATTGACCGCGTGCACACGTGATGCCGAAGCCGACAAATGCATTTTTTTTTTTACCCATGCTCGGGTGATTCTCCGGGATCGAAGCCCCCACCCCTGGCAAGCCAGACATCAGGGAAACCCAAGTTCAAACAAACTTCGTGGGAATGCGGCTTTTTGAGTTTGCACGTGAAAAAAGTGCTGCTTTGAACCCCGTTCCTCCGTCCGTCCCCTCGGGAGGCGGGGAGGATGAGGGCGCAATCTTATTTCGGAATTAACGCGACCTCTATTTATTATAAAAACTCAAATGAACTCGGAGGGCGCCAGGTTGAAGAAGGTCGGGCCAGCCCTGCGCCCAAAGAGCCCGCCCCTTTCCGTCTCTATGGTTACCAGGCTTGCGCTATAAAGCAACTCAACGCAAGAACGAAGGGGCGGGGCGAGCAGCCTTTCCCTGACGCTCCGTCGGTGAAGACTACAAAGTCGGGAACGTTCCGTGGGGAGGCGGGACGCCGTCTCGCGCTCCTATTGGCTGGCCCGCGGGGAGCGACAGTTCCACAGGGCTTAGCTGTTCCCAGCGGCTGATTTTCTAGGCGAGCATCTCTATAAGGGCGTGCGATGCACGTCAGTACAAAAGTGAGTTTTTTGTATTCCCAAGTGAGCGTGCAACGGGGTTGTTGTGCCTTTAAACTGTGCCAGACTTGGGTTGTCCCATAGATTCGCCAGGGTTCAAAAATCGATTGGCAGAACTGTTAAAAACGGAGGGCCACGCACGATGGGCTTTGTAATACTCGCAATATGGGTTTCAAAGCACCACTCGAGAGTTGCAATGGGGGGTGGGGGCATATATTTTAGCAGGGTTTTATTGAACTTGTCATAAAAAAAACCTTCCCACGTGAAAGAACTGCAAAATCCCTATTAAAACCTAGCAGCGATTTCGGGGTTGGCTTATTTAAAGCTTCAGAACTTTGGGTTTAAGACTCAGATGAATGTTTATTTTTATCCTGCCTTTTTTTTTAAAGTATAAATAACTCAAGGTGGCAAACATAAAACTACTTCTTCCTGTTTTCCCCACAACAACCCTGTGAGGTCACATATTGTCTCAATAAACTACCACAAACAGGACGTAATTCTGTTACGCTGATGTGATTGATCGCTTGCTTAGCAACTTCCTCACTTATCGATGGGGTTGCCAGTCCCAATTGTGGTCCTTAAGTGAGGACTATATGAGTTTTTACTTGCTCTGTCTTCCCCCTTCCCTGGACCTAGTAATAACAACGCTCTGATATTCAAGAAAGCTTTTGCCGCTGTTGAAAGAACAAGAGAGGGAATCTCTCCAGAGAGGTGTAAAGTTTTCCCAGCCGAGATCGGCTTCCATAGGCTGAAAAGGTCGAGAGGGGTTAATTGAGGACACCGGTCTTCACCGGCCATTTTCTAAACTGCCAGTGTCTTTGGGATGTTCTGTACAATGCAGGTTTTATACGTTTAAACCCCGCGAGCAAGATTTGAGTAAAATCACATCCAGCAGGTCCAAAATGTTGCTTGTTGTAAACAGGACCTTGCTTCGGGAAGCCAGTTCAGAGCCTTTTGCAGAAGAGAGGCTCGTGTGCCAAATCGGGGCCTCAGATGGTCGGCTTTTCCGAAGAACAGCTGCCAATTTCGGCTGCTCCCTTTTTTTAGCAGCGTGAATGATGCAGTTTGGCCCTTGGATGTTTCCATCCTTGGAACAAAAGTCAGTACGGTAGAACAGGGGTGTCGAACTGGATTTCTTCGAGGGCCAGATCAGCATTGTAGTTCTCCTTCACGGGCCAGCCGGGGAAGGGGAGGTCCGAGATTGGATGGACGCCCCCTGCAGCACTCTGCTAGCCAAAACAGGGCACAGGGGTGGGCATCCACGGGCCACCCGCACCCAATTTTTGGCTTGGACGGCCTCCTGCAGCATTTTGCCCACCGGCCAAAACATGCCCTGTTTTCGCCGGCAGAGTGCTATAGGAGGCCATCCAGGCCAGTAGTGGGTTTCAATTTTGGTCACACCGATTTGTTCGTTGGCGCGCACTCACATGCACGATTCTTTTGCACATGTGCAGTGACATCCAACTGGGTGGGCGGAGCCTCCCACCACCGCCGCTACCAATTCGCCCGATCCAGGGCGAACCGATAGCAACCCACCGATTCAGGCCGAAAACAGGGCACGGGAGGGCTGTGCGTGCTCCACCCCACCCCACCCCTGCCACTGTTTTGGCCGGCAAAGTGCTGCAAGAGGCAATGTAGGCCGAAAACAGAGCATGGGGGGGCTGCACGTGGCCTCCTCCGCACCCCGTTTTGGCCAGCGAAGTGCTGCAGGAGGCCGTCCAGGCTGAAAATGGGTGTAGTGGGACCATATATGGCCCCCTATGCCCTGTTTGGCTGCCAGAGGCACCGTGGGCTGGTCCTTTGCTATTTTTTTTAAATTTGATTTATATGCCGCCCTTCTCTGGAGACTCAGGGCGGCTTACAATGCGCTAAGCAATAGCCTTCATACTTTTGTATATTTTATACAAAGTCAGCTTATTGCCCCCACAAACTGGGTCCTCAATTTACCTACCTTAGAAAGGATGGAAGGCTGAGTCAACCTTGAGCCTTGGTGACATTCGAACCTGCAATAATTGCAGGCAGCTGTGTTAATAACAGGGTGCTTTAGACCACTGTACTATCCAAGGCTCTATTTCCAGGCAGGCCCCACAAAGCACCCCGAATCCAGCCCGCAGGCCTTGAATTTGATACCCCTGCTGTAGAATAGATTTGGGGGAGGGGGTAAAAGGTAAAGGGGTGGATTTTACGGCGCTGGTCGTTGCTGATTATCGGGGACGGTGCTCATCTCTGTTTCAAGGCCATTAAGTCAGCGCTATCCGAAGACATTTCTGCGCTCATGTGGCCAGCACGACATCACCGAGTGTCGTCCGCTTCCCATAGAAGTTGTACCTATTTTATCTACTCACATTCCCATGTTTTCGAATTACTAGGTTGGCAGGAATTGGGGCGAGGGACAGGAACTGTAGCCTTATATAACAAGATGTGCCAAGGACACCATTATTGACTTGTCTGAATACCAACTTTGGGCACCGCTCTGCACGTCTGCCAACACTTATAAACAATACTACCACACCATAACACGCAAGAGTCAAACGTGCTCCTTCCTTTTATCTGGCCCCAGAATACTACTTGGGTTGGCCTCACCATATAACACCGTTTCTTGAGCTTGTCCATATTAAGACAGGCGGACTTCAACTCCCAGAATTCCCTAGCCGGCTTGGCTGGCTGGGGAATTCTGGGAGTTGAAATCCACCTGTCTTAATGTCACATTAAGCCCTCTCTAAGCAATTTAGAGCCAGCATATCACTTCCAACCATCTCGGTCCTCATTTTACCGATCTCAGAAGGGCGGAAGATTGAGTTAATCCTGAGTCGGTCAGGATCGAACTCCAGACTGCGGGCAGGGTTAGGCCGCAATACTTCATTCTAACCACTGCAACACTACAAACTAACATCTACCCCAGCATTCCCTAATTGGGGGCGAGTGGGGGAGAGACACACAACCATGGCTCCACACACCCAGCAGAAAATTGCACCCACATCTACTCGGTCCTTAAGTTATTGCATTCACAGATATTTGAGGGTTCACGTCATCCATTCACTTCCATCCTTCCGAAGTGGATAAAGTGGGGACCCAGATTGTTGGGGGCAATAGGCTGACTCTGTAAACCGCTTAGAGAGGGCTGTAAAGCACTGTGAAGCGGTATATAAGTCTTAAGTACTGTTGCTATTATAAGAGCTTTGGTGGAACAGTGGTTAGAATGCAGCATTGCAGATCAACTCTGCCCACTGCCAGGAGTTCGATCCTGACCGACGCAAGGTTGACTCAGCTTTCCATCCGTCGGAGGTGGGTAAAATGAGGACCCAGATTGTTGGGGGATGATAGGCTGATTCTGTAAACCACTTGGAGAGGGCTGTAAAACCAGTATATAAGTCCAAATGCTATTGCTTGGTTGCTCTCTCGCTCTCTCTCTCTCTCTCTATATATATAAATGTTGTCTTAGGGATGTGGTGGCTCAGTGGCTAAGACGCTGAGCTTGTCGATCGAAAGGTCGGCAGTTCAGCGGTTCGAATCCCGAGTGCCACATAACGGGTTAAGCTTCCATTACTTCTCCCATCTTCTGCCAACCTAGCAGTTCAAAAGCACATAAAAAATGCAAGTAGAAAAACAGGGACCACCTTTGGTGGGAAGGTAACAGCGTTCCGTGCGCCTTTGGCGTTGAGTCATGCCGGCCACATGACCACGGAGCCGTCTTCAGACAGCGCTGGCTCTTCGGCTTTGAAACGGAGATGAGCACCGCCCCCTAGAGTCGGGAACGACTAGCACATAGGTGCGAGGAGAACCTTTACTTTTACCTTATATATGTTGTCTTGTATTTTTGTTATGGATTGCACCAGTAGAGGCTAAACCCATTTCATCGTATACATAAGGTAGAATGACAATAAAGGCTGCTATCATTATCATCATCATCATCATCCACCCAATCCTAAACTCCCCCACCGCCCCACCCCAAAACTTTGCAAAGATAAAACCACAACCCAGCAAAGCAGCTGCTTAACCCCCCCCCCCGCCCAGTTTCTCATGGATCTGGGGAGAAAAAGGGGTCGTGTGAACCAACAGGCTCCACGTTTGCCCTTCTACACGCTTCCCGTGCCCTCGACCTCCTTTTGCAATCCCCTCCTCCCGAATAAAATTAGAAAGTGAAGTCAGGGGCTCCCAAGAAGGGGGGGGGGGGGGGCAAATTTTTCCAAGCGGGGGAAGCTTTATTTGGAGACGACGACGACGAGCGGGTCTCCCCCCTCCCCACACTCACACATACACCCCCCCACCCCCTCCTCCTCCTCCCGCGCGCGTGCAACGGGAACGCGGGGACGCGCGCTTTCCCCAAGCTTTCTTGAACGTTCCAAACTGAGGCTCGTGCCCGTCCGGTCCGGGGAACGGCGGCCGCGGGAGCGCGCCTTTTGCAAAAAGCACCCGCGTCCTCCGGCTGACAGACAGACAGACAGACAGACAGACACGAATCCGGATTGGACGAGGGTTAGCAAGCCAAGTCGAGAAGGTTCTGTAAAGTGTGGGAAGGGGGGGGGAGCTGGAAGGAGGAGGAGGAGGAGGACGGGGGGAATGTACTAGAAGGGGCGGGGTGGAAGCGGGGCTCCTCGCCTATAAAATCGGGCGAGAGGCGGACCGTCGGGTTAGTTTAAAGGTGGGGAGGGGCGTGCAAGAAAAGCGGGCGCCGAAGGAGCGTTTTGCACGGCGGGTTGCAAAGAAGCAAAGCCGAAGCGCTTTGGGGGGAATCCGGCGAGAAGCGATTGCAAACGAAGCAACAACAACAACAACAATAAAAAAGGTACCTGGTTTTGTTTTTGTTTTTTGAGGGGGGGGGCGACGTTGCTAGGCGAAGAAAATTTGCAGAGGATTCGGCAATTCTGCAATGCATTCCCTCCAAGAACCGTGCAAGAGTCGTGGCCCGGCGCGGGGGTTTTGCTCCCCTCTTATTTATTTTTAATTTTTTTTGCACGGGTTTCTTCCCCTGCCCGTGCAAAAAGTGCAGTGCGTAGGGCTTTTCTGCGCGCTCCCGCCCCGGGTTAACTACTTGGGGAATCGCCCTGCCCACTCTGCTTGCTTGCTCCGCTTGGGCTGCCAGGATCTGGTTCCCACGACGCGCAAACGTGCTCAGTTGTGCAAAAGTTGCATGGAGTCGTTGGGCTGTCGACTACTCCGGGTTGTTGTGGGTTTGGGTTTGGTTTCTTTGCACAAGTTGGGCGAGTACCGGGGCTGAAGCCCAGCCCGTTTGCTTGGAGAAGGGAAATCTTGCTTTACGGGTTAGCAGGTTGGGCTGATTACGGGAGAAGCGTGTGTCGTGTGAATGCAGGCAAGGGAGGAGTTTTGGGTGCCCGCGTTTCCTGCTGTCTTGAGGAACCGAAGGGCTGTTGCGTTTGGGGGGGGGGAAGCAAAAAAGAAGAAGAAAAGGCACGGTTGTGTCCCCTCTGCCGATTAGGATCGTTGTGCCGATAAGAGGGGGAGACACGGAACGTGGGGATGGAGCCTTAAACGCGTGTTGATCCTTAAAAAACACTTTGGCTGACAACTCCCCGATTTTGTTTTTGGACACGTCGGAATCCAACTACACAACCTGTTTGGTCCAGAGAGTTTGAAAAGTATGGGGAGGGGAGGGGGTGCCACATAGGCTTAGTAGTAGGGCCCCCTAAATTCCCACCCATCGGGGAAAAAAAGGAATGGGGGAGAGTCTTTGGCTTGCAGCCTTAAGGGAAGAGACGATTTATTGCAAAGTGCGTTTTTCCCCCCTCTTCCTTTTTTGCACGCAGTTGGTATTTTTGCTTTGCAGTCTTTAACCCTTTGGGTACCTACTCCGTTGCTGAAGAATGCAGAGGAAGCATCGAGAATGTCTGGTCTCTGTCCGATGGGAAGCTCATCCCACCTCCCCACCCCACCCAAAAAAGGGCTGGTATCCAAGATAGTTGGATCAAGCCTGAACTACAATCCTCTCCTCTCTCTCTCTCTCTCTTTCTTTTTTCTTTTTTTAAATCATTTTGAGTTAGTTTGCCCAGGTCAATTTAATGCTGGAACTGAGCGCAGAAAGTGAAAAAGGGAGGAGAAAGTTGGAAAGTGGATTGCATTCCTTGTAAACTAAATTTTTTTTAATCCATATTTTTTTTTAATAAGGAGTCATTCAGAAAGATCAGCCTTGGTGGGAATAAAATGAAACTTGCCTGGAACTGCTTAGAGGCCCCCTTGAAATCAATATTTTAATTCTTAAGTGAATAGGCAGAGGGGATTAGATTGTGTCATTTGTCTTGGGGGGAGAAAAAAAAATTGGATTTTTTTTCTTTAATAGTAACGGTCTTATCCTCTCATTGCCATAGGCTTCGCTTAAAGTCTTGCCTCTTTTTAGGAATTTATGACTTGTGTTTTTTAAGTTCAGAGCCTGAATGGCAATAATTGTCTTCATTCTTTCTGTATTACTTAAAGGTTATTTTTATGACGCACTTAAGCCAGAGACAAAAAAAAATTCCACTGGGATAAATGAATCAATGGAAAAGGAAGCCTCTGTCCAGCCTGTTGTTCGGACTACTTCTTTTTTAAAAAAAAAATAATGTTATAAGATTTGGGGTGAGGTGAAGACCTGGATTATGGTCTTCTCCCTACAAAAATAAAATTTGAGAAACTTAAGGGTAAGGTTTTGGATAGTATCAAAGAGCCTTGGATAGTACAGTGGTCTAAAGCCCTGTTATTAACATCAGCTGCCTGCAATTATTGCAGGTTTGAATCTCACCAAGGCTCAAGGTTGACTCAGCCTTCCATCCTTTCTAAGGTAGGTAAATTGAGGACCCAGTTTGTGGGGGCAATAAGCTGACTTTGTATAAATATACAAAAGTATGAAGGCTATTGCTTAGCGCATTGTAAGACGCCCTGTCTCCGGAGAAGGGCAGCATATAAATCAATTTTTTTAAAAAAAAAAGTTTTATTTTGGAGGCAAAAGGCACACACAAAATTCTGAGCAGCAATTCTACTTCTGTAGGAAAATACTTTTTTTTTCACCCTGACCCTTTGAAGTGGTTAAAACTAACTTTTATCAAAGAGTAGGTTAAGACGACTTGATTCTTTCTAGCATCCAAAGGTTTTCCCACCCTGGATTCCAGGATTTTGACTGCAGCTTTCCCCATGGAAAATCCAGAAAGCTTTAATTCCTCTGACAGATAAAACAAGGGCTCTAGTTCTGGAGATACAAACAACAAGGATAAGTCCCAAAATTGAGTTTAAAAGTCTTGAAAAATGGTCTGGGGATTTGGCTCTGTTGGTTATTTCTTTAAACCAGAGGTCTTCAAACTTGGCGACTTTAAGACTTGTGGAATTCAACCAGAATTATGTTTATGAAAAAACCTACCAAGAGATCCACAGGTTTCTTTCCAGAAACTTGCCAGCAATACAAGAAAATCTAGTTGGGTTCAAAAGTCTGGAGATTTTCAAGACATGGTTGTCTTAAAGGTGTTTTTTTTTCTCTCCAAAAAGCAACTGGACTTTTTTTTGAGTTTTGTTTTCCTTTTGCTTCTTATCCCAAGAACAGAAGAAGAAACTTCTTGGAGGAGAAGACATTTTCAAGGGGAAAAAAACCTTCTTTTAACATTTTCAAAGGGGGGGAAAAAACCCCAAGAAAGTCCAATTGCCTTTTTTTAAGAAAAAGAAAGCACTTTTTTGGGGTGGGTCTACTTTTCAGAATTAATAATGCTTTTTTTCTTCTTTCTTTTAAAGGGGGGGGGGGGACCCCAGGGTACTTCAGATAAAATTGTAGAATTGTCTGCCTTATCTTGCTCTGGAACTCTGTAGCGGATCAGAATTGCTGCAGCTGCATTCCCCAAGCCAGCCCACTTGGTGGAGTTCTAGAAAAATCTTTCCTGTTCTGGAAACGGAGTTGTTTTTTTGGGGAGGGGGGGCTGAAGCCAAGTCAGTGGCGTAAGTTTTTTTTTTTTTTTTTTTTGGAAGTGAGGTCTCTGGCACTGCACAGCTGAGCTGGGTGGGGCTGTCACTCTTGAGGGGTTTCTCTCCCTTCCCTGCCCCTCTCATATCTTATCTTGGGTAACTCTTAACAGCATTTTTTAAAACCAGCTTCCCGCTCAGAGGAACATTGATTGGAAGCTGCAAGTTAGATCTTTGCCACTTGCTAAACCTAACTATTTGACAGCTGGGTTGGGTTTTTTTGAAAGGCAGGGCCGACCCTTCCAACTAACACTTTACACTTTAGAGATGATCTAGAAATTAGAAAGTATTAGTAAAATGTTATTAAATATACAATGTATGCAAAGTAATATATTGGTATAATAGTCTGTATAATAAGGAGTAGTGTATACAATATGTAAGGAATAAGGGAACCACAAATATGAATATGTAGGGGGGAGAATATAAATTGTGGATATACACCAATATGGAACTGTTGTAAAACTGTTTTTGTTCTTGTTTTTAAAGAAAAATAATAATAATAAATTATTTTTTAAAAAAAACACTTTAAAAAGAACCATCTGTAGCCTCGTCTTTTAACAAGTTTGGCAATTGCATTTTTCTTCGATTGCATTTTGAAAAGCATTTTCTTCCTTTGCCGTTTTAAAACTTGGTATGCAGGAATAACTTAAGGACAGCTAGGCAATTCACTTATTTAAATGAGCTCTCTTTCTTTCCCCCCCTCTCCCCATCCAGCAAATTCGAAAGAGACCGGATTGCGAGCATGTGCAGAATTCTTTTGGCTATTTTAAACTCTTGCACAGTTAAAATGAAAAGCTTCAGTGGCTTTCCTGGATATTTTTTTTTCAACGTTATTTAGGATTTCCATATATTTTTTTAGCTCAATTACCAGTATAGTTAAGTAAGCCAAGGACTATCATGTGCAGTTCCGAATATTTCCTGCAGGGGGGGGCAAGCCGATAAAAATACTTAGTGCGTGCAATACATTTGCTGCACCATAACAAAACATGGATTCGTAAGAGCTCTCCGGAATTTAAGGAGAAAATGGGAGAATTGAATGGCTGCTTTTTAAAAGAATGTGAGACTTGTGAGATATTTAATCCATATCTTATCCCTCATCTTGGAGACTTGGCCCATGTTGCATCTAGACTGAGTTTCTTAGCCTATTGTTTATCCTGGAATGAGAGGTCCCAAGCTAGCGAGACATAAATGGGAGTTATTTTTCTCCATATAAATGAATCCTTAATTTTGGCCTAAATTACAAAAAAAAAGGGATTATTTTGTCTTGCTCAAAAGTGAATCTTCATAAATATACGCTTCTTGTTCTCTTCAAATCTTCGTGACAATCCATAAAATTGTCTGCTCGTTAGCAAAGGCCGTGTAGAGCAAGCCTTGAAATAGGAGTTTTTCTATTTTCCTGTTTCTAGAAGAAAAAGATGGCTTACCAAAAGAAGTCTTTATATAAACCAGAGGTCTTCAAACTTGGCAGCTTTAAGGCTTGTGGACTTCCAACTCCCAGAATTCTCCCGCCAGCTATAGCTATAGTCCATAAGTCTTAAAGTTGCCAAGTTTGAAGACCTCTGTTATAAACCCAAGCCAAAGAGAAACCTGACACTAAGTGAATAGTATTTTCTACCTAGAAAACACCAAGTACTAAAAGTTCATGGAATGGTACTGAAGGTTCTTCCTTCCTTTCTTCCAAGAAAGCCGGTTGCAAAACAAGGGCTTTGCAGAGCATGTCAAAAGCACGCTTAACCCTGCATCTGCAGTCAGACCACAGTTGTTTGTTCCCAGGCTGAGAAATGAAATACTCCTTTGAGAATTCATCATCTTCTTTTAATGACCCCGTAATCCCTTGCAGAGTGGAGTCTGGGCAATTGAATGGAGCTGAGTGTTTACGGGTCGGATGCCCTTCCTGTTGCCAATGCGGAGGTGTTTTTTTTTTTTTCAGCACAGATATTCTTAATGTGCTCAGAGAGAGAAATATATGCCTCTACCTAGGATCGAACTCGCAGCCTCCTGATTGTGAGGCGACAGCTCCCCCTCTAGGCCATCGCACCACTCTGTGCTCTCCTGAATGCGCTCTTCTGAGAGTTCCGTCCTCTGTGTTAATCTGTGGCGTGCCTCTTTTTGCAGGCAAAATGTCCAAGGGTCCAGCTGTCGGTATTGATTTGGGGACCACCTACTCCTGTGTAGGCGTTTTCCAGCATGGCAAGGTGGAGATCATCGCCAACGACCAGGGCAACCGCACCACGCCGAGCTACGTGGCTTTCACGGACACCGAGCGTCTCATTGGTGATGCTGCCAAGAACCAAGTGGCCATGAATCCAACCAACACCGTCTTTGGTAAGGAGGGGAGGGGGATTGAGCCTGGTTCTGCCAGGGATTGAGGCCAGAGGTCTCAGGAATTATGGGGAGATGAAAATCAAAACATCTGGAGGCCACTTAGTCGGGGAATGGCTATAGAAGTAACGAGAAGTTCTTACAAGGAATAGCCGTGTTTTGCTAAGGGTCAACACAGTGATTGGGTGTCCAGAAAATTGGTTCTTTTTGATCCAGAGCAGCGAACGAAGAGATTGCAAGCTTTATCGCTAACTCGAGCAAACGGAGTGAAAAGCATGCATAGCGATAGCACTTCGTAGTGCTTTACAGCAGGGGGTTTCCCAGCCATGGCAACTTTAAGACTTGTGGATTTCAACTTCCAGAATTGAGTTGAAGTCCACAAGTCTTCAAAGTTGCCAAAGTTGGAGACCCCCTGCTTTACAGCATTCTTCAAGCGTTTTATATACAACTATCTGGGTCCTCCTTTTTCCCGACCTCGGAAGAATGGAAGACTGAGCCAACCTTGAGCCTGTCAGGATCGAACTCCTGGCAGTGAGCAGAGTTAGCCTGCAATACTGCATTCTAGCCACTGTGCTGCCAGCACATACCAAAACAAGACGGTATCCAAATCTCTCATAAAATTGGGGGGGTCTTTGCTGCTCTCTGAGCTTGGTTGTTTTCTTGCAGACATTTCCTTACCATACTCGGTAACATCATCAGTGCTAGAAAGGGAGTGGGATTTGCTCTCGTTTTATATACTAGGGGATTGCCCTGTCAGTATTGGGAATGGGCTAGTTGGTTCCTTGATTGAGCTATTGGGGATGAACAAAGACACTCCCATCAACACTGACAAGCCACTAAAGACCAAACTCTGCTCCCTTCTAGCACTGGTGATGTTACCTAGCTGGGCAATGAAACGTCTGCAAGAAAACCACCAAGCTTAGAGAAGCACCAAGGACCCAACGGTTCAACCCTGAGCTACAAATATTTTCTTATCTTAATAAACTCTCAGGACCTTCTTGATAACAGCAGCAGAGATGCCAATGCCACAAGGACAGCAAATTTCCACAGTGTTTAGTTCTGGGCAGAAGTTCCCAGCTTAAAGGCTTTTTATTAAAACCTGGCACCAGGACTTCATGCCCTGTGGACACAAAGCTGCAAGACTTGGATGGGTGGCACGTGATTTCTGCGATGGGAACCGAAAGTCCTGAGACTTTCACTGATAAGAAAAACTTCACAGCCAAATATTCCCTCCCTCCCTCCTTTAGTCAGCAAACAGGTTAGCTCAGAAAGAGGTCAAAACTTTTAAACTTGCCTTACAAAGAAATCAAACCCATTGCGTCTTGATATACAATGTCTCCCACATTCCCACCCCACTGGCACGATAAGATAGCTTTTCGATGCCAAATATCTTGTTTGCTTTTCATTGTGTAATCAAACTGGGGAGGGCTAAGCCATAAAAAAGGGACGCAGTGGCTAAGACGTTGAGCTTGTCAATCGAAAGTTTGGCAGTTCAGCGGTTCGAATCCCTAGTGCCGCGTAACGGGGTGAGCTCCCGTTCCTTGTCCCAGCTTCTGCCAACCTAGCAGTTCAAAAGCACATAAAAAAATGCAAGTAGAAAAAATAGGGACTACCTTTGGTGGGAAGGTAACAGCATTCCCTGCGCCTTTGGCGTTTAGTCGTGCCGGCCATATGACCATGGAGACGTCTTCGGACAGCGATGGTTCTTAGGCATTGAAACGGAGACGAGCACCGTCCCCTAGAGTCGGGAATGACTAGAACATATGTGCGAGAAGAACCTTTACCTTTAAGCCATAAAAACCACACTTAAAATACAAATTTGGAACTTGCCCGTACCTGCTAGAAAAGATGGACCGTGGGCCTCGTAACATTCGAGACTCTCTGGCACTTTTTGAGGTAGGTTATGTATGTCTTTCTGAGAAAGTCCTTCAGTGTTTTGAATCTTCCTTGTTCTCAGATGCCAAGCGCCTGATTGGCCGACGTTACGATGACCCAGTAGTACACTCCGACATGAAGCACTGGCCTTTCCATGTGATCAATGACGGGGGTCGTCCCAAAGTCCAAGTAGAATATAAGGGTGAAGAGAAGACCTTCTACGCTGAAGAGGTCTCCTCGATGGTGCTGACCAAGATGAAGGAAATTGGAGAAGCTTACCTGGGCAAGGTGAGTGATAACAAGGGGAGCCTTCTCAAGCTGTGTATGTATCTGGCATGCAGGAGAAACGAAGTAGAGGAGACAATTAATTCAGTATACAGGTAGTCCTCTACCTAACAACAGTTCATTCAGTAACTGTTCAAACTTACAACGGCACTGAAAACGGTACATTATGACCATTTTTCACACTTGCGACCGTTGCAACGTCTCTCAAGTAATCAAAATGCAGGCAGCTGACTCATATTTACGACAGTTGCAGTGTCCCCCGGTCATGGGATCGCCTTTTGCAATCTTCTCACAAGCTCTCACTAGGGAATCCAGGTTCGCTTAAGAACAGCAGTGATTCACTTAACAACCGTGGCAAGAAAAGTCGTAAAACGGGGCAAAATCCACTTCACTGTTTCGCTTAGCAACAGAGATTTGAGGCTCAGTTGTGGTCGTAAGTCAAAGGCTGCCTGTATACTGTGTCCCTCGTGATAAAATCGAATTTTTATCGGTTCAAAAACGAACGACCTGGCCTCTGGCATGGTGCAAATTATACCGTGTTTTCCCGAAAATAAGACCCTGTCTTTTTTTGTCTTTTTTTTTTTTGAACCCCGAAATAAGCAGTTGGCCTTATTTTCGGGGAAGTCTTACTATTTGGGGGCACATGGAGGAAACCAGAGGAAATGGTGGCGACCGGCTGCACATGCGTTTAAATATTTTTGGGGAGGGCTTATTTTAGTGCATGCGCTCAAAAGCCCAATTGGGCTTATCAAGGGATGTCTTATTTTAGGGGAAACGGGGTATTCTATCCCAGGAAGAAGGATGGGAAGAAGCAGAGGGTTTTTGGAGGATAAAGATGCCACATCTTGGAACTTTTGGATCATATTTTTAACTTAAGAGAAGCGAGGGAGATTCCAGTTGGAAGCTTAATGCTTGCAAGTGGGAACTGCTTATTGGGATGAAGACGTTAATAGTGAGATTCTGTTTGTTTCCTTGTCTGAAGTGAACGCGGAGAGGCACCGTGTTACTTTTCACTGACCTGGTCTCTCCTTCCCTCCATCACAGACAATTACAAACGCAGTAATCACAGTCCCAGCCTATTTCAACGACTCTCAGCGGCAAGCCACCAAAGACGCCGGCACCATCGCAGGTCTCAATGTCCTTCGCATCATCAACGAACCCACAGCAGCAGCCATTGCCTATGGACTGGATAAAAAGGTACGGATGCAATGTTGTTCCTATATGGCAGTGTTTCTCAACCTTGGTAGCTTGAAAATGGGTGGACTTCAACTCCCAGAATCCCCTAGCCAGCAGCGCTTTTGGGGCCAGCCAGAGATGGTATTTGCCGGTTGTCTGAAAATATCCACTACTGGTTCTCCAGAACCTGCTGAATAGCACCCCTGCCTGGCATGGATAAGGAAGTATCAAAACCAATTCTAACAGGTCCCCACGCAAACAGCATAATTCTAATCCAATCAAGTTTATTACAGCCAGAGACCAGAACAAATGAAAACACTCAAAGACTATCCAGTTAAAAATGCTAGAATAATAAAGTAATAAATAACAGGTAAAATAAACTGTTTCAACTCCTACCCTCAAAACGACGCTATAGAGCACACCAGAACCACTAGACACAAGAACAGTTTTTTCCCGAACCGCCATCACATTATTTGCTAAACAAATAATTCCCTCAACACTGTCAAACTATTTATACTAAGTCTTCATTACTATTAATCTTATCATTCCTGTCGCCCATCGCCTCCCACTTATGACTGTATGACTGTAACCTTGTTGCTGGTATCCTTACGATTTATATTGATATTGTTTCCTGATTGCTTATTTGTACCCTGTGACTATCATTAAGTGTTGTACCTTAGGATTCTTGACGAATGTATCTTTTCTTTTATGTACACTTGAGAGTGTATGCATCAAGACAAATTCCTTGTGTGTCCAATCACACTTGGCCAATAAAAATTCTATTCTATCTATATTAAAATCACAATTTGGCATCCAATCTGTCAGTTACACACGCCCTAACTACAACATAATTAAAAGTCCACTCCTTCATCCCCGGGCTTTCCCACAGTCCTTTATTTCCTCCAATCCACTATGTTCATTTTGTTTGGGTAACGGATTTGACTTTCCCAGCTGGTTAACCTTCAGGTGTTGAGATAGTTGCAAACTTCCAGTGGGTGTACTTGCATCCCTTTGGTCCCCCTCCCCATATCTCCCTTACATTCCAATCATTCCCTCCCTCAGTTGCTTCTTTAAAAAACAAACAAACATAAAAACATAATCATTCCAGTTACGGGCAGCATGTCGGTCGGTGACATTTTTTGTGCTCCTCCTCTCTTCCATTTATCACTAAACATGCTATATTTCCAAAAAATGTCAACATCCATTTATTTCATAATTATCTCCAATTCTTATTCTCTATCCATTGATAAAAATAAATCCCATATCAAATAATATTGTCTATCTTCCTGCTCTCTTATTTCAAATGTCAGTTTACTCATTTCAGCACATTCTATCATTTTCTTGATAATTTCTTGATCATTAGGTAACTTTTCTCCTTTCCAGTTTTTAAGCAAATACCTCCCTCCGTTGCTCCTTGTCTTGCCTGCCTGCAAACAAGGTTTGCCCTGTGAGCCAAGTTTCAGCCATGACAGGAGTGTCCTAACAACTGAAGTTTGGGTTTTTTAATGGCAAGATGAGTTTATTGGCACTTAATCAGATCCTGATTTGCTAGATTAATCAGCTAAAGATGCAGACTAGCAAAGTACTAGCATGGAGAATTATCTCCGGCATTTGAGTTATCTTAATCGACTTCATATTGGTGGTCTTTGTCATAGGATAATGGTTATGCTTGCAAAATCAGTTTCCCGTTTTCAATTAATCGGGTTCTTTTCTTTTTCAGGTGGGTGGCGAGCGAAACGTCCTCATTTTTGACCTGGGCGGTGGCACCTTTGATGTGTCCATTCTGACGATTGAGGATGGCATCTTTGAAGTGAAATCGACCGCCGGAGACACTCACCTGGGCGGCGAGGATTTTGACAATCGCATGGTGAACCACTTCGTGTCGGAGTTCAAGCGCAAGCACAAGAAGGACATCACGGACAATAAGCGGGCCGTCCGGCGGCTGCGCACAGCTTGCGAGCGGGCCAAGCGCACGCTCAGCTCCTCCACCCAGGCTTCCATTGAAATTGACTCCCTCTATGAGGGCATTGACTTCTACACCTCCATCACCCGGGCTCGCTTTGAGGAGCTGAATGCTGACCTCTTCCGGGGCACCCTGGAGCCGGTGGAGAAGGCTTTGCGGGATGCCAAGTTGGACAAGGCGCAGGTCCACGACATTGTGCTGGTGGGGGGCTCCACCCGCATTCCCAAGATCCAGAAGCTTTTGCAGGACTTCTTCAACGGCCGGGAGCTCAACAAGAGCATCAACCCGGACGAAGCGGTGGCTTATGGAGCAGGTAGGGGTCATAGAAAGTGGCAGGGTGCCGTGACGGAGTAAGAAACACAGAAGTGGGGATCTTCTGCAAGTTCAGAAGTTTGGTTACAAGTGGGAAGACCTCATTGTTCTCTAGATGGAGAAGATTAAAAAAAAAAGACCCTTGTAAAGTTTGTAGTAGACCCGTATTTATGTCAGGTGTATGGGCACGTTGTCTTTCTACTTCACTGGAGAATACCAATAGCGTTCAGGGAAACATCCATTTTAGGAGGCAACCTTGTTCATGATATACGAAGGCACGGTTGGTTAAGCCATGCTTTATTCATTGTAGGTAAACCCGTTGTATGATGTAAACCAAGAGGTGAGGCCCAATCTTGGCAAATTTTCAGACATGTGGACTTCAACTTCCAGAATTCCCCAACCAGAGCTATGTTGGGAGTTGAAGTTCACAGGTGTTGAAAGTTGTCAAGGCTGGACACCCCTGGTATAAATGGAGAAGAAACCTTGTGATTTGTTGAACGTTCATGGAGATTCTCAAGTCATCCAGGTCATGGTTGTCCCAAAGATGCTTTTTCAAAAACGACAACTACTGGACTTGGTTTTTCCTTGAAGACGTTTTGCTTCTTATCCAAGAAGCTTCTTCAGTTCTGGAGAAGCTTCTTGGAGGACAAGCGAGACATCTTCAAGGAAAAACCAAGTCCAGTTGCCTTGCATTTGTGGCTTCCTAGGAAAAGATCCAAGTTAGATGTTCTAGGTCAGTGTTTCTCAACCTTGGTAGCTTGAAGATGGGTGGACTTCAACTCCCAGAATCCCCCAGCCAGCGCTGCTGGCTGGGGG
>WNWU01000046.1:3473082-3490333 GCA_012654045.1 Ptyas mucosa | reverse complement strand
GCGCTGCTGGCTGGGGGATTCTGGGAGTTGAAGTCCACCCATCTTCAAGCTACCAAGGTTGAGAAACACTGTTCTAGGGGATGTAGGGTTAAATCTTGACCAACTTTCCTCTGCTTTGCTCTTCCAGCTGTCCAGGCTGCCATCTTGTGTGGGGACAAGTCTGAAAATGTGCAAGACCTCCTGCTTTTGGATGTCACCCCTCTTTCCCTGGGTATTGAGACTGCAGGGGGGGTGATGACGGCCCTCATCAAGAGAAACACTACCATCCCCACCAAACAGACCCAGACCTTCACCACTTACTCCGACAACCAACCTGGAGTGCTTATTCAGGTAAGCAGCGTTGGATCGTAGCAGGATGAGGCTGGTAATGGTAGAAGAACGTAAGGATTGATTGTTAGGAAGCCGAAGATCACAGAAGACATACCGTATTTTTCGGACTATAAGACGCACCAAGATTTCAGGTTTTTGCCGTCCCCAGATACACTCTTCAGGCCTCCCAACTCCTCCCTGCACCCTGTTTTTGCGAAAAATGGGCCGGGTGGGGCAGGGCTTCAGGAGGCCAAAAATGTCTTGGTGGCGCACCAGAGCCTTGGTGGCACAGCACATTAAAGTGGCTGTTACGTAACACCAGCTGCCTGCAATTACTGCAAGTTCGAATCTCACCAGGCTCAAGGTTGACTCAGCCTTCCATCCTTCCGAGGTGGGTAAAATGAGGACCCAGATTGTTGGGGGCAATATGCTATTTAGTATACTGTCGATGGTTGTAAGCCACCGAGAGTCCTTGGAGAGTGGGTGGCATAGAAATATGATTAATAATAATAATAATAGGCTGACTCTGTAAAACCACTTAGAGAGGGCTGTAAAATCACCGTGAAGCGGTATATAAGTCTTAAGTGCTATTGCTCAATCTATCCACTTGGCTGCTGGCTGCCCTTTTCTCTTTCTTCGCCTCTTTCCCAGCATTGATAGTCTTCTCCAAAGAGCCACATTTTTGTCACCTTGGTTAAAGGAAGCCATAAAATAAGTGCTGGGTTGAAGGCTTAGACTCATGCCACCCCTAAAACCAAACTCCGGATTCGACCATGTTTTCTTTTATCAACTGTGGGTTGATAGTAAGGGTCTCAAGCTTGACTTTTTACCCTGCTCGTTTGTGCCCACAGGTGTATGAGGGTGAGCGTGCCATGACCAAAGACAATAATTTGCTGGGCAAGTTTGAGTTGACGGGCATCCCGCCTGCTCCTCGGGGGGTTCCCCAGATCGAAGTGACCTTTGACATCGATGCCAATGGTATTCTCAACGTGTCTGCGGTGGACAAGAGCACGGGCAAGGAGAACAAGATCACCATCACCAACGATAAAGGTGAGGTGTCGGTCCGTGGACCCAATCGGTTTCAGAAATTGAAACCCAACCCAACCAGAAGGTATCGGCTTTGGAAAAGGGTCGTTCGCAGCGAGCCTGGTGTGGCTTCAATCTCCCGATAACTCCTCTTTTCCTTTCCGCCCCAGGCCGTCTTAGCAAAGAGGAGATTGAACGCATGGTCCAAGAAGCAGAACAGTACAAAGCGGAGGACGAGGTCCAGAGGGAGAAGATAGCAGCCAAGAACTCCTTGGAGTCTCTGGCCTTCAACATGAAGAGTACAGCAGAAGACGAGAAGCTGAAAGACAAGCTGTCTCCAGAGGACAAGCAGAAGATCTTGGATAAATGCAATGAGGTCATTTCCTGGCTGGATAGGAACCAGGTGAGTGAAGGGATCAGGGAAGGCTTGATTAAATCAGATCTTTCCTGTTCAGTTGCTTCCATGGGGGTTCTTCACAGAGCTGTGGGATCTCAGACTTTATAGTCATACTTTATTTATTTTATCAAACTTTTATACCGCCCTTCTCCTTTCGGACTCAGGGCGGTGAACAGCCAGAATAAAACAGTTGTACATAAAAGTTAAAATAGTTTTAAAATAGATGATACAAAGTTTGGCCCATTAATTTAAAATGTTCCAATTTAAGATCAATATCAATTTAAAACCAAGATAAAATCAGGCCAGCTTTAATAGTCTTTTTCATATTACTGAATTGCATATTTTTCATATTACTGAATCCCTCTCTCCTAACCCAACTCGTGGGATTGTTGTGGGGAAAACAGTAAGAGGAAGAAGGAATATATTAGATATGTTTGCTGCCTGGAGTTATTTATAAAAACAATAAAGGTGGGATAAAAAGTCTAAAAACGAAATATAAGTAAATGAAACCTAAAGGCAGTTAGAATCCTACAGTGTTTCTCCAAAAAGACGACCCACCTTGAAAAAAAGCCCTATCACGTTTCTGAGCGCATGCGATCAAATTAAGCCCCCCCCCCCCAAAAAATAGCCTTAATTAAGTCCCCACCCACCCCGGGGTGCAGGAGGTGAGGCGAGGCACACAGGTAAAAATCTGGAGCTCTTGTTATCGGCTGCAGATGCCTTCCAGCAGGCATCTAAAGGCAAAACGGAGGCCGGGGCGATGCGTGCGAGTGGCGGCAAGCGGCCGCAGAAGAAGTGAGTTCCTGCTGGACAGGGCTGTTGGTGCCGGCGCCGTGAGATGAGTCATTAATTAGAACCCTCCAAAAATAAGGCCTAGCCGTTTTTGGGGGGTCAAAAGAAAACTATTATTTTTGGAGAAACACGGGTACATATTATTACATGCACTTCCTTGATTGGCACAAGTCTTTCTGAGTCCTGAGGTTCAATTTCTTGCTAGAAGTTAGAACGAGACTTTCATTTCCTGCTTGCTGGCATTCAATTTGTTCTCATCCTGTTTTTCCTTTCTCAGATGGCCGAAAAGGATGAATATGAGCATCAGCAGAAAGAGCTGCAGAATGTTTGCAACCCTATCATTACCAAGCTGTACCAAGGAGCCGGAGGGATGCCCGGCGGTATGCCCGGTGGAATGCCTGGGGGCTTCCCCGGAGCGGGAGGAGCAGGAGGCGGCTCTTCTGGTCCCACCATCGAAGAGGTTGATTAAGCTCCTGCCTCTTCTGAAGGCCCTGCAAGAGGGACGGGTGGGTGAAGACTTAAGAAGAAACGCAACACATATTTCCAAGGAGAACCATCGTTTGGTTCTGCTTCATTTCAGCTGTTGCCTGCGGGCCTGTTCAGGATGTCTCTGTGTGTCCGTCTCTTTCTCTCTCTCTCTCTGCCTTCACACGGCTTCCTAACTTTGCTTTCTTCTTTCTCTTCCCCTTCCCGCCTTCTTTCTTCACTCCGTTAACGGAGCTACGCCTCTCTCCTTAACTGCCAAATTGAGACTTCCAAATGACGTTCATGTGAATAAATTATTGCACTTTGGTTCAACCCACCAACTTTGTGCCGCTGTGGTTTTGTTTTGTCTTTGGAAAATGACAATGTGTCATGCACGGACACACCCAGTTAACGGCCGTTCAGTGAGGGGAGGTGTGAAGCAATTGCACTCGAGAAATGGATGTTATCTGAGACAGAAGGGAGGACTTCTGGCAGCACAAGAGCCATGCGGGCACAATGGTTAGAATGCAGTATTTTAGTCTAATTCTGCCCACTGCCAGCAGTTCGATCAAGGTTGACTCAGCCTTCCATCCTTCCGAGGTTGGTAAAATGAGGATCCAGATAGTTGGCAATATGCTAACACTAAACTCTGTATTATAAAGCACTGAAGCTGTATATAAGTGCTATTGCAAGGGAAGAAGAGAAGTCCATGATGGGCAACATCTCCTAACTTATAATAGTTTATTGGCCGCTTGAAGTTACAACAGAACTGAAAAAAATGATTTGCGACTTTTTCACAGGAGCATTGCAGCATCCCTACGGTCAAAAGTTCAAGACGCTTGGCAACTGACTCATATTTTTGACTGTTGCAGTGTCCCGGGGTCATAGGATCACATTTTGTGACCTAACAAGGAAAGTCAATGGGGAAGCCATATTCACTTAAACGGATTACTAAATTAACTGCAGTGTTTCACTTAACAATTTGCAAGAAAAGTAAAGTGGGACAAAACTTAAATGTCTCACTTAGCAATGGAATTTTGGGGCTCAGTTGTAAGTCAAGGACTAACTATAAGCACTGCAGTTTCTTATAAAACGAAAATTTGTAAGCATAGAGCTTGTGGAAGAGATAGTAATAAGCCATTGGCTACACGTTGAATGTGAGCTGCTGAATTGTCAATAGAGAAATACAAGAATTTCTGGTTGCTCAAAAGTGAAGAAAAAGAACAGGCAACAAAACTTTTCTGGAAGAGGTTGCAGAGAGCAGTACCGACATTTGCAATTTCATCATCATTAGTCCTACTTTCCTATTACCAAATGTACTTTTGCCCTCTTAAGAAATCAGGAATGTACCCTTTAAAATCAAAAACTGCAGTAATGAAGGTAAATATACATGTCGCAGGATAATGTTGCAAGAACCAATCTTGTGTAGTCACCGAAACCAGAGGTTAATCTTCCGAGCTTGTGAACTCATGCCTTTGGTCCCAGTGATTTGACCCAGATTGGATCTTGCAAAAACTGCAATTTTCAAGATCAGATGTCCATAATTTTTCATTTGCCATGGTGGCCCGGTGGTTAGAGTGCAGTACTGCAGGCTATTTCTGCTGACTGCCGGCTGCCTGCAATTTGGCAGTTCGAATCTCACCAGGCTCAAGGTTGACACTCAGCCTTCCGTCCTTCCGAGGTGGGTAAAATGAGGACCCAAACTGTTGGGGGCAATAGGCTGGCTGTTAAGCCGCTTAGAGAGTAAAGCCGCATTGAGTGCTATTCCTATTTCTCTGCGCTTGCTGTGTGAAACCTGTGGGTTACACAAAACAGTGTGCCTATTGCTTCTTGAAATCCAAACTAATTTAAAAGTATGACGTGAGTGAAAAGGAGACCAAGGAGTGAAAGTGGCAGCTTGGTACAAGAGTTTCCTCTTAAAGATGGGTGTGCTGGCCTGGAGAAACCAGAAAAGGTGACTCAGGATGAACACTGGTTGCAAAACCCAAAGCAATGTTGGTTTTGCAAACAACCCTTGGCAATGTTATTACCAGAGATCTTGGCAACACAGCTTAAAATAGACCCATTAATTTCCCCTTGCTGCAGAAACTCTCCGGTCCTTAAAAGGGCTTTATATTCCTTAAAATGTGAAATGTAGTGATCCCTTGTCATTCAGACATCTTAGTTTTTCATAGTTACCCAACAACGGGCAAAGAGATTTTGGAAACGTCGTCGCCAAGTGATTATGTGCTTTACTTAACCATCCAGCTAAACCTGATGACTTTCTCACGGGTGGTAGTTTAAAATAGCATCACCAACTCCTACGTAAAGATGAAACGGCGGCAGCAAGAACTGAGTATTTAGAAATACGAAATGCGTGTCTCTGTTTTGAAACACCTGGTAAGTTCAAGAATTTGCTTGGAGTAGGTCCGTGATGGCGAACCTATGGCACGGGTGCCAGAGATGGCTCGCAGCACCCTCTCTGATGGCACATGAGCCGTCGCTCCATTTCAGCTCTGCTGGGCATCGCGCACGCCTCCCGCTGGTCTTCAGGTCTCTGCCACGCATGCGCAGGGTGCATGGGGGGGGCACGTGAGCATGTGCGGGGGTAGGGCACATGCGAAGGGTGTGCGGGAAGGAGCTTGCGCAGTGGGGCTCATGCACAGAGCCGCACGCGCATTGGGCACTCGGTCCGGAAAAGGTTAGCCATCACTGGAGTAGGTTGTTTACGTTGGAGCTTGGTGGTGCATTAGCTCAAGAATGGGCGTGTTTGCCCTCCAGATGTTGCTAAATTATAATTCCTAGCCTTAGGAGCCAGCCTGGTGGGCCTGGGGGAGTCAAGATGGTGGCTGAAACCATGTGATCAATGCCCTGCCCCTTCATTCATTCAGGCAACACAGCTTGGATCGTCAGAGGCATTTAAAAGAAAAAAAGCCTCTGACGATCCGGCAACTCAGCTGGGATCTTCAGAGCCTTTTGAAAGCATATTTTTACAAACCTCTTCGCCGAAGAGGTTGTAGAAAAAAATGGTTTTAAAAGTAAAAAAGAAAAAAAATGGCCACGCCCACCCAGTCACATTACCGCCCTACCACTAAGCCACGCCCACAGAACCAGTAGTAACAAATTTTAGATTTCACCACTGCTGCAGAGGTTGAGTTAGTAACACGCAGGGCTGGGTTTCACTTACCTTTACCGCTGGTTCGCTGCCCCCGCACACTGTCCTCACATATGCCCGGCCTTCTGCGTATGTCCTTTGCTCTTTTGCATGCTTCCATGCATGCGCCCAGCCTCAAAAATGTGCCTAAATAGCACGACTTGGAGCTGGGGCTGGGAGGGCAGGCCCACCCACGATCTCAGTGAATCTGGCTTCCCCATTGACTTTTGCTTGTCAGAAGGTCGCAAATGCAAACCAGTGACCGAGCATCTCAATTTTGATCACATGATGACCATGGGGATGCCGCGACGGCCGTTAAGTGTTGAAAAATGGTCATCCTAAATCACTTTGTTTCCAGCGCTGTTATCACTTCCAAATGGTCACTAAATGAACTGTTGTAAGTCGAGGACTACCTGTAAAAAGCCTGTAAAGATTTAAAGGCAGCCTCTGGAAGGCACATGCATGCTCTGAATTAGCGCATGGCTCCTGAACTTTCCTCCAGCAAGGAAATAAAAAATATTCCCTTGAAGGCAGCTGTTCCACCAATAGAAAGTTGGCATCCAAAGCTCTGTTCAAGTGGGGTTAAAGTAGGGATTAGCCTCCCTTTCAGATCTCATGATACCATCGCTCGCGCTTCCCTGGCTTATCCTGCCTTCAGGAATGAGATGGGACATTCCCTTCCCACGTAACGTTCCCACAAATATTTCCCAAAGGGGTGTGAGTTGCAACCAGCCAATCAGCAAACCCTACACCAAAATATCTCATTCGAATGGTGTTCTTTTAATCATCTCTTGCAGGTAATTTCTTAAGAAAATAATAACCTGGCGTCTAGAGGTCACGGCATGTAATCTCTCTTTGTAATAAGTGTTGTTGTTGATTGTTTACTGAGAATGTAATGGCTTTTACCCGGATAGAGTTCTCTCTTTTTAATAGTTTTTTAATTATTATTATTAAAAGCGTTTCCTGGAAGCACAGATCTACTGGAGTCAGATTAAAGGATCCTGCATCGCCATCCAACAATGCGTTTGTTTTCCTTCTGGGAAGTTGCGAGGTTGCTGAAATCTGGCAGAAGGGAAAACCCCCCCAAAGTGAAAGGCCAGTAGATAAAGTAACAGGTCGTTGAATTTTTACTCGGGAGTAAAACTGATTTCATTCCATATCACTTGTTTCTCAGCAAGGGGTGGGTTCTATTTTTTTTTACTACCGGTTCTGTGGGTGGGGCTTATTTTGTGGGTGTGGTTCAGCAATCATGTGACAAACAAGTCTTTAGGATTTAACAGAGGTCCTGGTCTACTAGGCTTTTAACTGCTTGCAGAGCTGTACCGGTCTACCCATTTGTTTTTGGAGCGCACTGGTCTACCACCACACTGCCTTTTACCGCTGATCAGCTGTACGGCGGCCTTTTGAAGCACCGCGGCAAGAGTTTCAACAGTTTTTTGCCGCTCTGCCACCACCGAGAGCATCGGAACCCACTTTCAGGCAGCTTGGCCTCAATTGCCAATCTACCACCACCGAGCCGTTGACAAGGAGCGGATCGGTTCTAGCCGATCAGTTGGGAGGCTTCTTGGCTTCTCAATTTAAAACTAAGGTGTCTTGTTTTGTTTTGTTTTTTTCTCTTCTTTGTCAAGTGAGCCCTGATTTTTTTCCTTCTCGCTGAACAGCTGGGACTCGGGAGGCAGTGAATAGATTGGGAGCGGGGCCAGGCAGAGGTGGTATTTACTGGTTCTCCGAACTACTCAAAATTTCCACTACCGGTTCGCAAGAACCGGAGAGAACCGGTAGCCACTCACCACTGATAAAGGTGATATCAGGCAGGAAAAGGCAGTGACATGTAGCCAATTTGATTAACCATGTTGGGTTGAAGAAACCCAGGTGTCTGGAGCAGGGGTGGGCTTCAAAAAGGACAATGGAATAGCTTGCCTCCCAGAGTTGTGGATGCTCCATTACTGGAAGGTTCTGAAAAACAGATCAAAAATACTGGGATAGGAGAAGGCAGGGGATTAAGACCAGAAGGCTTCGGACTTGACCATCTGCATTTCTTCCCATCATTGTGCTGAGCACAATATATTTGGCAGAAGATGGTTACGTATTTAGGAAGTCATCTTGACTTAATGGTGTGTGAGGCTAATAAAAATAAATAAACGTCTGATCCATTTCCTGGCAACCTCCCCAACTGTGAATTACGTTGCCACTTTTTAATAGACCTTCTCCATTAACTTTTGATCCTGCATTGACTTGCCTCATTCCTGGAGCCGTAAGAGACAATATAAGAGCCCAGGTGGCTCTTAGTGTTCTTCTACAGGATTGACTCCATCAATCCTGATATCCACTTTGGGCAAAGGCCAACTCTTCCATGGCAACCATCTGGTGAGGAAGCCCATCGTCGGCTCTCAAAGAACCAAAGAACAAGCTGCTCTTTGGAGCAGAGCTGGGTGCATTGATTTTGGGTCAATGAGAATTCATGACCCAGCAAGGAATGGAGGAAGCAAGATGGAAGAAGCATCTCCTATAATCTTAATCATAAGTTTATTTCTCAAGCATATATAACAGGTAAAAGTATAAACATAATTTGAATACATGAAAAGAGTAAGTAAAAAGGAATATTAGGACAGGGACGGTAGGCACGCTGGTGCACTTATTCATGCCCCTTACAGACCTCTTAGGAATGGGGTGAGGTCAACAGTAGACAGTTTAAGGTTAAACTTTTGGGGGTTTGGGGAAGAAACCACAGAGTCAGGTAGTGCATTGCAGGCACTGACCACTCTGTTACTAAAATCATATTTTCTGCAATTGGGTTTGGAACGGTTTACCTTGAGTTTGTATCTATTATTTGCTCGTGTATTGTCGTGGTTGAAGCTGAAGTAGTCACTGACAGGAAGAACATTGTGAAAGATAATTTTATGTACTTTGCTTAGGTCAAACTGAAGTCGGTGTAGTTTTAAGTTGTCTAAGCCCAAAATTTGAAGTCTGGTGGCATAAGGTATTTTATTGTGGGTAGAGGAATGAAGGACTCTTCTCGTAAAATATCTCTGGACTCTCTCAATTGTATTTATGTCCGATATGCAGTGCGGGTTCCAGACAGACGAGCTGTATTCGAGAATTGGTCTAGCAAATGTTTTGTATGCTCTATTACCAGAGAAGAAGCTACGGAAGATTAGGTTAGCAACTTTAATGCCTTTTTGGCAATGTTGTTACCTTGGGCTCGGGCACTTATATATGTAGCCATAATATTTACAATCCTTCTGTCCATTGTGGAATGTTCCCTGTTTGTCCCCAGGTGAGTTATGGAAGGTGTGCAGGTTCCTTTGGTGGGGCTGCCTTCTAATGCTTATCTGGATTTTTGTAACTCATATATGATAAACATACCTAAAGGGAAGGCCATATGTCCTGTGGGTTAGATGGAATCCCAGTCAGAAGGCGATCCAGGAAATATAGGGGCCAGAAGTGGGTTTCAACAGGTTCTGACTAGTTCTGGAGAACCGGTAGTAGAAATTTTGAGTAGTTTGGAGAACCGGTAAATACCATCTTTGACTGGCCCCGCCCAGGGGTGAGTTCTACTTACCTTTCAGAATGGGGTCGTGTGTGCATGCTCGCTTTGCGTGCATGCGCTCTTCTGCACATGTGCAGAAGCATTTTCATAACGTCAGGGTCAGTGGGCGGAGCCTCCCACCAGTTTTACTACCGGTTCTATAGAATAGGTGCGAACCGGGGACAACCCACCACTGGCCCTATTGCCCCCATCTATCCTCTGCCTCATGACTCCCAGCTGATCAGGAGAAATGAGGATTTTGCAGTAACCTTCCCCTGCAGTAGGGTGGGAATGGAGATTGTACAGTATCCTTCCCCTGCCACACCCACCAAGCCATATCAACAGAACCGGTAGTAAAAAAATTTGAAACCCACCATTGATGGGGCTGTATACAAATCTGAGCTACTCTATCTTTAAACTCTGGGTCTGATTTAAATTGATATCAAACTCTATTTCTGCAGCTGACTCACACATCTGCCCTTGTGGAACCCTATCTAGCGAGACAGACAGACAGTGTTTTTCTCTGTCCATTCACCTGAACAGAAGCATCAATTAAAGAAGTGGAAACTGAATCATCATTAAAGCCACCAGAGATTTCCTGGTGCCTCCTAAATTAGGGATGTCCCCTGCTCGCAGAAGCATTGCACAAACAAAACCTTTAAAATAGTCTTTTACTAAACACACAACAACACACAACAGGGTATGCAGCACTGTTAAGCTAAAGGCAAAAAATGCTTTGGTGCACCCTGGGGTGCTCATGTCACACTTATCTGCAGCTCCTTAAAGCAGCTACGTCTTTTCTGGGATTGCCAGATCTGGTTGTGCTACAAGAACATCCTTGATAAAGAGGAGTTGATGTATTTCAAGACATGGGATAAATTTTATGATTGGTTAGAAAGGAAATCTGAATAAGGATATAGAGATAAAATAGATAGAGAATAGATGGGAGAAAACAATTAGAAAAATAGATACCCAGATGATGCCAAGTAAAAGGAGAAAGGGGAGGGGGGGTAAAAGGGAAAAAAGTGAGATATTATAAAAATGTACGCAAATGATGAAATAAAAACAAATAATAATTGAATAAGAAATTGAAATGAGAATAAAAATAATGAGAAAATCGGGGGCTGCTCGAATACCACTTTAGATTGAACTGAAAAGGGAAAAAACAGGAGAGAAGGGAAGTAGAGAGAGAGGAAGGGAAAAGAGAGGAGAGGAGAGGAGAGGAGAGGAGAAAGAAGAAAGGGAAAAGGAGAGGAAGAAAAGGGAGGAGAAAGAGGAGCAGAGGAGAAGGTTAGAAGGGGGGAAGAAGAGAGGAGTGGGGGAAGAGAAAGAGAAGTAGGAAAGAGAAGGAGAGGAAGAACGAAGGAAGTAGGAGGAGAAAGAGGAAGGAAGAGAAGGGGAGGAGAAGAAGAAAGGTTGGAGTAAAGGTAAAGGGTAAAAGCACAGCTCCGAAAAAGTAAAAATGAAAAATGAAAGTTAAAAGAAGAGATGAATGAAAAATGTTGGAAAAGACTGTACATGTAAATGTGTTTATGAGAAATAAAAATAAAAAACTTTTTTGGAAAAAAAACCCACATGCTTTTCTTAAAACGTTTGAATTCACGGTGCTATGAAAGTCCAGTTTCAGAATTAGGGTGATATAAGAGCCAGATTGCTGGGATGCTGTCCAGCATTCGCTATTTCAAAGTGCTTGAGATGAAAGAGCTTTGCATTGCAACATACAACATTGGTATCCTTTTTCGGGGTTTGCTCAACATGTTGAACCAGAAACTAACCCCGTGTTTACATAAGATGCCAAGTCAACCCAAACCCCAGATTAAAACTGAGCAAGCTTTGCCTGTGATGTGAATAAGAGGTGGCTAGTTTGCAATGGACCCGTCTAAGCATTCAGATAGTAGTCCTTAATTTACAGCCATTCGTTTAGTCACCGTTCGATGTGACAATTGTCAACCCTGAAGCTGACCTGACCGAGGCCATTTTGAAGCTTCAGTGTTACCACACTGGAGCTGAGGGATAGGGAGTGGGGGAATAGAGATAGCTGGGGTTTTGTAGCCAAAACAAAATACTTTCTCTTGGGAACCAAGGACAATCTCACACCTGCTCTGAGAGAGGAGGAGTGATGTTACCCGGCAACCAGATGGCACCTCGAAGAGGCCATCTATGTCATGCTGGAATGCATTTTTCCTTTCCTTTCCTCTCCTTTAGCAGGTGATCCTGCCTAATAAGTCTCACTTTGCAATGGAACTTCTGACCTCAACGGTGTTCATAACACAAGGACTATCTGTGAAACATTCTTTCCAGATTTACTCCTCATTCCTTTCTCTTCTTACTTGCTCTCCCATTCCCTGCCACGTTGTTCTCTCTCTCTCTCTCCCTCTTTTTTCCTCCTCCCTCTCATCCCAACCAGCTGGGTTGGATTCCTGATGTGCTCACCTTCCCCCGTGTCCTTTGGGATGCTTTCAGGAGCTCCTGACGAATTCCAGCTGTGACTCATCCTGATACTGGGTGGATCTCTCTTCCAGAGCATCCTCTGGGATGGCTGCTCACGTGCCAGAGGTGAAACTGCCCTTTCCCACTCGTTGGGACAGACAGAGGAGGATCTTAGCCCGAGACCAATGAAAACCCAAACAGGTATTTGGTTTTGGGCAGGTCCATATAGAAGGGAATGTTCAGCCAGCGATATTTAGAAGCTCATGAGAAGCAGTGACAGGCAGTTGGCAACGTCCAAGGAGCAGGATACAAAGGAGGGAAGTTAGAGAGCCATCTCAAGATGGCTAAGAACCTGCTAATGGTACTGCTACTCACCCTCCACAGCCAAGGTAAAATAAGACTTGATAGACTCCTTTTTGTTGTTATTCAAAGACCAACCCAAACTCTAATACTCTGCTTTTGTTGAACTTATCAGAATTATTCTACTTTCCTTGGAAGTTCTGTAGCTCTTTTCCTGATGGAAGAATCTTTACTTTTGTTTTCGATTTGTGCCTTAGGGGGAAAGAAATGGTACTCCACTTTCTTCTGGAGAACTTTCTCTTCATCACAACTCTTTTGGTCTTTCTTAGATTATGTTTAACTGTTCTATGCTGTAGGAGCCTTAGAATCCATGTTACGTTTTCACTGAAGTGAATTTTTTATTTTATTTTATTTATTTACTTGTCGAACATGTACAAGATAGCAAGTATAGGCATAAACATAAACATAAACAAGGGAAGTAAGTATAGATAAATGAGGACAGTAGGACAGGGTCGGTAGCAGTGGTGGGATTCAGCCGGTTCGTACCACTTCGGGAGAACCGGTTGTTAACTTTCTGAGCAGTTTGGCAAACTGGTTGTTGGAAGAAATCATTGGGGCAGAGAACCGGTTGTTAAATTACTTGAATCCCACCACTGGTCGGTAGGCCCGCTGGTGCGCTTATGCATGCCCCCTTTATGGACCTGTTAGGAATGGGGTGAGGTCCACGGTGGACAGTTTGAGGTTGAAGCTGTGAGGGTTTGACGCTGTAACAACAGAGTCAGGTAGAGCATTCCAGGCGTTGACCACTCTGTTGCTGAAGTCGTATTTTCTGCAATCGAGTTTGGAGTGGTTTACCTTGAGCTTGTACCGATTGTTCGCCCGTGTAATATTGAGGTTGAAGCTGAAGACGTCGTTGACAGGTAAGACGTTGTAGCAGATAATTTTGTGTACTGTGCATAGATCAGACCGCAGTTCCAGATTGTGCAAGCCCAGAGTTTCAAGCCTGGTGGCCTAAGGGAATTCTATTATGAGTAGAGGAGTGGAGTACTTCTTCTTGTGAAGTACCTCCGGACCCACTCAATCATATTAATGTCAGAATTATTCTACTTTCCTTGGAGGTTCTGTAGCTCTTTTCCTGATGGAAGAACCTTTACTTTTCTTTTGGATTTGTGCCTTAGGGGAAAAGAAATGGTACGCCACTTTCTTTTGGAGAATTTTCTCTTCACCAAAACTCTTTCGGTTTTTCTTCGATTATGTTTAACCGTTCTATGCTGTAGGCGCCTTAGAATCCATGTTACATTTTCACTGAAGTGAAATTTTATTATCATCTCTAATTTTCCCATCCATTCTGCTTTCTAACACAGCGCTTCTCGATCTTGGCACCTTTAAGATTCATAGATTTCACCTCCCAGAATTCTCCAGCCAGCAGGCTAGCTTGGGAATTCCTGGGACTTGAAATCCACACACGTTAAAGATGTCAGGGTTGAGAAACACCGTTCTAACACATTCATAGTATTAGAAGTAAAAGTCTTGCTTCAGAAGGGACTTTACCTTCAAGCAATGTAAGATTATTTATATAGGTCCCAAAGGTGCTTTTTCAAAAGGCAACCGTGCTTTGTTTTTTCCTTGAAGACGTCTCGCTTCTCATCCAAGAAGCTTCTGTCTGAATGGTGGAGGATGGAAGGATTGATATTCCCTGCAGTCCTCTGGTCATTAGCGCTCTTTCTGAGAGTCATTGAGACCACTTGGAGGTTTATCTGTGCCCTCAGAGACACCTGAATAGTGCCAATGGGTGTGGAGCCTTCTTGGAACTGCAGAAGTGAAACATCTTCAAGGAAAAAACAAAGTCCAATCACATTTTGAAAAAGCACCTTTGGGGCAACCATGATCTGGATGACTGGGAATCTCCATAGACATTGATATAGGTCGTTCTTTTCCAATCTCCATATGTAGATTTCAGTTCACAATGACAGCTGAGTTGGCTCTGTAGTATTGAGAGCTGAAGTCCACCGCTGGAGAATATTTCAGTTGAAACACCTAGTGTAGATCCCAAAGGTGCTTTTTCAAGAGGCAACTGGACTTTCTGGTTTTTCTTTGAAGATGTTTCACTTCTCATCCAAGCTTCTTCAGCTCTGACTGGATTGGTGGGGAATGGAAGGATTTATACTCCTTGCAGACAGCTGGTCATTTGCATCCTTTTAGAGAGTCGTTGAGGCCACTTGGAGGTTTATCTGTGTCCTCAGGGTCACCCGAGTGGTGCAAATGGGTGTGGAGCCTTCTTGGGACTGTTCAAAGGACCGTGTTGTAGACTGGACCATGAGCTGGATGACTGAGAATCTCCATAGACATCTAACGTAGACTGCAATCCAATAGAGAGCCTTGGTGGTGCAGCAGACTAAAGTGCTGTTAAGTAGCCCTTAGCTGCCAGCTGCCTGCAATTACTGCGAGTTCGAATCTCACCAGGCTCAAGGTTGACTCAGCCTTCCATCCTTCCGAGGTAGGTAAAATGAGGACCTGGATTGTGGGGGCAATAAGCTGACTTTGTATAAAAAAGAACACCACTTAGGGGGGGCCAAAAGCCCTATTTAGCAGGTATATACAAAAGTATGACGGCTATTGCTCAACGCATTGTAAGCCGCCCTGAGTCTCCGGAGAAGGGCAGCATATAAATTGAACCAATAAATAAATAAATTCAGTTTACTGAGAAATAAAACCTGGTGAGTGTTTATTGTGCAAAGCAAAATCAACAGATTTGATGGATCGTTGCATCTTAATAATTGTTTGTAGCACTTAGGACTGTTCCAACGCCTTTGATGGTGGCCAACCCAAGATCTGTGGACACTTGGAAGAAGCATGATAAACCTCAATGCATTGCTTGTATCCAGTTACAATAACAGGGCAATTATTGAGCACGTACAAACTGTAATAATAAGGCAAGAATATCTGCAAACACGTCTGACAGGTTTGAAAGAAAACATATGATTAATATAATAACGTTATTAATAGGGACGCGGTGGCTCCGTGGCTAAGACCCTGAGCTTGTCGATGGAAAGGTCGGCAGTTCAGTGGTTCGAATCCCTAGCACCGTGTATTGGGGTGAGCTCCCGTTACTTGTCCCAGCTTCTGCCAACCTAGCAGTTCGAAAGCAGGTAAAAAATGCAAGTAGAAAAATAGGGACCACCTATGGTGGGAAGGTTACAGCACTCGGTGCACCTTTGGTGTTTAGCCATGCTGGCCACATGACCACGGAGATGTCTTCGGACAGCACTGGCTCAGAAACTGTTATGGAATGAAGGAATTGAGAAACATCCCATAGGGCAAACAGAATCAGAGTTTATTGCAATAGGTTCAGAGTCTGATTCGTACCTGGAAGTCTGAACAACTTATGATTCTAAGACCTTAGTCTCTATACAGTTTCAAACAAAGGATTTAGTTAATTCAGCAGTTTTTAGAGTTACAAGCATTCGTTACATCAGTTGGCATATTCTTGGCAAACAATCATAAGCTTTCTGTAATACACTGGACCATGTATTCTACTTATCACTTGTCGATAGAGACCTCTAGTCTGTGTAGACATCCTAACCTTCAAGTTGTATGTTACCAATATGTTTCTTCTTGTGATAGCTTCAAAGGAATGTGGCTGGCTGTTTGTACTTTTCCACTGAATACAATGTTAAAAGACTAGAAAGATGTCCATTAATCATCATTATTACCATTAATCATTATTATTGTGAATAAAGAGGGCCCTTCAGTGGTCATCTAGCTGGACCCGCATTTCCTACTTTAAAACAGAGATGAGCACCGGCCCCTAGAGTTGCGAATGACTAGCACATATGTGCGAGGGGAACCTTTACCTTTAATGTTATTAAAGGTTCCTATTCTCTGGAACTGCGCACTTTCCACCGTGCCCTAAAGGCGTTTTTGTTACATCAAGCCGGGCTGACCTAACTCTTTTAAATTGTTCTAATTTTAAATTGTTAAATTATGGGTTTTAATATAGGGATGTTTTAATTGTGGGCCAAATTAATTTAATTGGATTTTAATACTGTCTTAAATTTTGTATTTTTTGCGTTTTACCTGCTGGCTGTTCACCGCCCCGAGTCCTTCGGGAGAAGGGTGGTATACAAATATAAATAAACTAAACTAAACTAAATTAATTAATATTAACATGAATATTAACCTTTGTCCTGTCTAACAGTGGTCAGACACTGTGTCCAGGCTGCAGATAAAGAAAACCTATCTTTATCTTTTAACAGGTGAAAAATAAATTTAGCTGCTTCCTCCCATCTACTGTACAAAATGAACAAGTCATCTGGAAAATGACTGAGAGAAAAGACAGTTATATTCCTTTATAAACAGTTTCGATGGGTTTTAGTTCAGGATAGTTGTAACGTATAAGTAACTTGATATGTAAGATATTTCATTTTTTTCAAAAGCCAGTGACCAATTTAAAAATAAAGTTAAATAGCTTCTAGAGTCGGTTGAGTTTCAGAATACTTAATGCAGCCTGGAATAAAAATAGGACAGCATTCTGATGCTACTCAAAATAATGGAATATATTACTGGCTGTTCAGCCATCAAGGTCCAACGGGGATTATTTGTGTATATCGGATCTCAACCTCCGTTCACTAGCTTGTGACAATTCCCTGCTGAATTCAGTGGGACGTACTTGTGAGAAAACACGCCTTATTTATAATGGAAATGGGCTTTCCTTATAAAGGTGTTTTCTTGTATTTGCATACTAGTGGTCAACACTGGCAGCTGGATAGAATTAGAATTAGAATTAGAATTAGAATTAGAATTAGAATTAGAATTAGAATTAGGAATAGAATAGAATAGAATAGAATAGAATAGAATAGAATAGAATAGA
>WNWU01000046.1:3438814-3460612 GCA_012654045.1 Ptyas mucosa | reverse complement strand
AGAGTAGAGTAGAGTAGAGTAGAGTAGAGTAGAGTAGAGTAGAGTAGAGTAGAATAGAGAAGAGTAGAGTAGGGTAGGGTAGGGTAGGGTAGGGTAGGGTAGGATAGGGTAGGGTAGGGTAGGGTAGAGTAGAGCAGAATAGAATAGATTTAGAATGGAATGGAATGGAATGGAATGGAATGGAATGGAATGGAATGGAATGGAATGGAATGGAATGGAATAGAATAACAGAGTTGGAAAGGACCTTGGAGGTCTTCTAGTCCAACCCCCTGCTCAGTCAGGAAACCCTACAATTCATTTCAGACAAGAGGTTGTCCAATCTCTTCTTAAAAACTTCCAGTATTGTCTAGTGTGTTGTAGTTCATGAACCTGCTCATTCTGGAATCCTTTTCCTATAGTCTGAACCTCAATTATTGAGTTCAGCATGAATCTATTTACTAACAGTAGATGTGTAGGTGGGCTGGATTTTATCTCAACTTACTTTATTTATTTATTTATTTATTTATTTATTTATTTATTTATTTGTCAAGCATGTATAAGATAATGGATAAAAGTATAAACATAATTTGAATACATGAAATGGATATGAATAAATGGGGACAGTAGAACAGGGACGGAAGGCATGTTGATGCATTTATGCACGCCCCTTACAGACCTCTTAGGAATGGGGTGAGGTCAACAGTAGACAGTCTAAGGTTAAAGTTTGTGGGATTTGGGGAAGAAACCACAGAGTCAGGTCGTGCTGGGGAATTCTGGGAGTTGAAATCCACAAGTCTTAATATTGCCAAGTTTGGAGACCCATGGACTAGAATTTAGACAGTCGGTGACTCCAGAATGGAGACACATCCTATCTCCTGGGGGAGGGGGCTCATTCAATCTCTTCCAATCTAATCAACTCTTGGGTTGATATTGTTGGTTACTTTCCTTTTCTCTCCTTGCAGCTGGGAAAGAGGAGTCCTTGGTGACTTTCAAAGGCTGTGCTTCCCCTGCCATGTGCCAGAGCTCTCTCTTGGAATTGGTGCAAGAGCTGGAAGATGCTGACATCATGTGTTGCCAAGGGAATCTCTGCAACAACCGAATTGTAGACGGTGTGATCATGGAATCCCGAGTCCCTGCTGACAGCCCCGAAAACATTGAAGATGTAGAATGTGTCACATTCGACTCCAAGCCATCTAAGCCCATACCCACATCTGATTGCTTCTATTCAGATGAGATGGAAGATGGTAACATGGTGGTGGTAACATCTCCTGGAAACCACATTGATAAGGAGACTGACTATGTGGTTGATGAAAATGAAGCAAGTGAGAATTTGGTCAACGAAAGCAGCGCCCAACCTTCATCCCATCATGTCCACACCTTTGTAGATGGGAAACCGTATGAGGAGAATCTTTCTGGAAATTCTTCTGAAAGCAGAGAAACGTCTTCTTCTACAGGTGATTCTCACACCGAACACGGTTCTTCAGGCAGTTCCTCGGCTATAACAAACCTGGGGACAAGCAATGTGACTTCTTCTGGTAACCATGGCGGTGTGGCTCTACTGATACCTTTCATCGTTTCCAAGAGAAACAGCACTACCTCTCCAACCACGTCCTCCCCCATCAAGACAAGTACCTCCAAAGAGGTTTTGCCAGCTTCTAGCAATGATAAGGACGTAGCAAGCGATAAATGTGAGTCAGAAGAGAAGTGCCTCGCTGCTGGGGGACACTTCATAGCCACCAATGAGGAGGATCACGGAGGTTCTCCTTCCAGCCACCCTGCATCTTCTTCTCCTGGAAGCGAAACTCTAGGAAACACCTCCAGCTCTGCTGAAGACACTCCCAACGCTGGTAACTTTCTCAGAGAAGGAAGCAACCAGGACTCAGAATCCTATTCCTCATCCACTGAAAACACACGTAATGTTTCGGTTTTAGCCGTAGAAGAACATGGACCTCCGCATTTTCCTGCCACCAATATCTCAGAAAGCACCAACGTGGAGCGTGACCATGGAACACTTGGAGGTGAAAACTTCATTGTTGATAATAGTATTCCTGTATCAACCCCCGCCAGCCGTAATGCAACTTCAGATGGCCTGGCAAGCAATGTTCTTCCCAGAAATCCGATCGCCTCCATAGATAACAGCTCTTTCATCGTAGAGGACAAGACCGAAGCAAATGTTTCTGTAGCAGCAAACCTCCACGTGTCCAACAACTCCATCCACAATCCCGGAATGGGCCTTCTTGCGGCACTTAGTACATCCCGTCCCAAAACCACAACTCCGTGCAACCAGTGCGAAAACCCACTTAAAGCGAACTTGATGATTTCATCCGGAGCAGCAGCAGGAGAAAAAGCTACGAGGAATGCTAGCACCCCGTTATTCAGCAATCCTAAAAGCCCAGAACGCAACACAGTAGAAAAAGAGCAAGCCAATAGTGGAGCTCTCGGCCTAACCACAAATTTGGGGCTCTTCTCCCTCGCTTTTTTGTTAGCTGCCCTTACTTAGTTTGTCGTGACGGAGGAGGAAAGCGCGTTCACTGGACGGGTGACCCAGCTGTCCGGATTTTATCCCAATCCGCTTCAAAAAAAAGAAAAGAAAAGAAAAAGAACGTGGGAACTTGGTGGTTCGCAAATCCACAGCATTTGCAAAAGAGGAAGGGTGAAATTTGCAAATGAGGTGCTAGATTAAAATTTGGCAAACTTCTGTTTTGTACAAGAGAATGTGTGCATTTTTATACATGTGCAGGAGAGAATGTATCATACAAAAATGTATAAAGGCATGGTATTTTGCCCCCTGCTGTAAGGAACGGTATTGCTTCGTAAACCTTGGGTACTGTGTAGGGTTGAGCTCATATATTCAGTTAGATTTGATTCAAAGGGGTTAGGGAATTGGGAACTTGATCTTGACTCTGTATTAATTCAATTTCAGATGTTTCTGTGGGAACCTGGATGCTCGCCGAGCTTGCTTGTTTTCTTGCAGACGTTTCATTACCGAACTAGGTAACATCATCAGTGCAGTGATGCTTCTGCACATGCAATGCACATTTCTGCATAGGCACCGAAGCAGCTTTTTTTCCCTTACCAAATAAACCCATTTATGAGCCGTGGTGGCGCAGTGGGTAGAGTGCAGTACTGCAGGCAACCTCTGCTGACTGCCGGCTGCCTGCAATTTGGCAGTTTGAATCTCAACAGGCTCAAGGTTGACTCAACCTTCCATCCCTCCAAGGTGGGTAAAATGAGGACCAAAATTGTTGGGGGCAATGGGCTGACTCTGTAAAAACCACTTAGACAGGGCTGTAAAGCACTGTAAAGCAATATATAAGTGCTCGTGCTATTGCTATTTGGATGTTTCACTTTGGATATCAAAAATAGCGGTGTTTTCCAATTCGATTCAAATCTGATGTCAACACAATTTGCACAAACCTATGGACTGTAAGTCAAAGGCAAGCCTTCTTATAGATCAACTGGCACTGAGAAGACTCCAGTTGAAATCCTGCTGCTTTTTCTACTTTTACATTTCCGAAATTTGGTGTTGGAGAAGGCCAGTGGTGGAATTCAAGTAATTTAACAACCGGTTCTCTTCCCTAATGATTTCCTCCAACAATCAGTTCACCAAACTGCTCAGAAAGTTAACAACTGGTTCTTCCGAAGTGGTCCGAACTGGCTGAATCCCACCACTGGAGAAGGCTCTTGAGAATCCCATGGAAACAAACCAGTGCATCATAGAACATATCAGTCTAGAGTTCTCACTCAAGGCACAAGTGGCCAGGCTGAAATGATTTACTTTGGACCAGTAGTGTTGTGGTCCGCCAGTGACCTGCGCGGATTGTTGCTGATCCTGACGACAAGGAAGCTAGTGTGGTGCTGCGCCAGCAGTCTGTGCAGCCGGCGCTCGAGTCGGACAGCGAGGTGGCTGAAGAAGATGTGGTGCCAGAGCCAGGGATTCAGTCAGGGCCTTCAAAACTCCAGAGGCTCCTTTAAGTGAAGAGGATGAAGAGGAGGAGCCTCTTCTCAATGCACAGGCGCGCAGAGCTGCCAAGAGGCAGGAGTTATTCCTCAGGAGGAGGTCTCCTTGAGTGTAAGGCTTGGGGCTAATTGGCCACTCCCTTAGCCTATTTAAGTTTGCACACAGCTGGTAACAAGCTGCAGGAAACAACTTTAGTTCACTAACCATCGCGTTGGGATGTCTCTGCAAACCTTGTTTCTGGGATTTCTGCCAACTCTGAATATCTTGTCTATGGAATTCTGGCAGGCTGTTAAGAATGCTTTATTAACTGCCGGCATTTGCTAACTGCGTTTTTGAGTAAAGTAAGCTTGGTTCAGAGTTTGTGTGTGTTGTGTTCTTTGGGATCCGTAGCTGGGGCAGAACAAGTAGTGGGTTTCACTTACCTTCGCTACCTGTTTGGAACTGTGAGTATGCGTGTGCACGCTTCACACGTGGGGCAGTTCTGCGCATGCGCAGTGCGTCCGTGATGACACCCGGGTGGGTGGGTTGAGCCTCCTGCCCCTGCCGCTACCAGTTTGCCTGAATCAGGGCGAACTGGTAGAAACCCACCATTGTTATTTCATTTATTTCATTTTTTCATTTATTTAGATTTATATACCGCCCTAGTCCCGAAGGACTCAGGGTGATGAACAGGCACAGAATAAAATACATGGATACAAAAGTTAAAACATAAATAAAACCAAATTAAATAGTTTAGCCCAGGACAATTAAAAACCCAATAATTTAAAAAGATTAAAAATTTCAATTTAAAAGAATTTTAAAAAGGGGAGAAGGTTAGGCCAGGCCGGCTTGCTGAAATAGGAGAGTCCTAAGCGCACGACGGAAAGTGCGCAGATACAGGATCCTCCGTATCTCCGGGGGGAGCTCGTTCTAGATAGTGAGTGCCCCCACAGAGAAGGCCCTCCCGCTGGGGGCCACCAGCCAACACTGTTTGGCTGACGGCACCCGGAAGAGCCCCTCTCTATGAGAGCGTATCGGTCGGTGGGAGGCTGTTTGTGGTATTGGCGGTCCCGTAGATAACCAGGTGCTAAGCCATGGACCCATCATGCCAAGATCTGGCTCTCTTGAGAAGCCCATAATGCTGGGAAAGATGGAAGGAAACAGGAAGAGAAGACGATCAACTGCAGAGTGGATGGACTTTCTTTACAGCAGGGATTGGAAGACCTGACGGATTGGGTTGGAGACCGATCCTTCTGGAGACCCACCTGTTCTCCACCTGAAGAATCCACACTGATTCGATAACACATAATCAATACTTTTACTAAATAGCTACATAGCAGAAGAGCTATGGAAATTCTCAGTCATCCAGGTCGTGGTGGTCCCAAAGGTGCTTTTTAAAAAGGCAACTGGACTTTCTTGGGGGTTTTTCTTCCTTGAAAACGTTTCGCTTCTCATCCAAGAAGCTTCTTCCGTTCAGCTAGAACCAAAGAAGCTTCTTGGATGAGAAGCTTTGGAAATAGCACTTTTGGGGCACAATGTTGTGACTCAGGCCCACATAGTTAATCTTAAATGCAAAACAGTTCCAAAAAAATCAAACAGATTTTATTAAAACGGCTGAGAATTAACTCATTCTCAGCTTATTCCAAATTAAATGAAAGCAAAGTTCTCAAAACACCTTCAGTTGATCTCTGACCTTGGGATAATTAGGCAAACTAATGCCAAAGGCTTTTCTTGGCAACAGTTCAGGAACAGAAGAAGCTGACAAGAAAGAAATACATCCAAACACGAAGCAAAACTCTCAACGGTTGTTTTCCGGCAAAGAGGCCAAGAGCCGTTGCTGGTCTTTTAAGCCTTATGGGAGGGGTCAATCATCTCTTGGCCTTACTCCCGAGTCGTCCTCTCTGCTTTAGCTGCTCTTGCCTTCTGGCAGCTCTTGCACTAGGAACAGGCTCCTCCTGTTCCTCTGCCTCTCTACTGTCAGCCTCTGGAGGCTTCCAAAGTCCGCACCTCACTCCCCGATGGCCCTGGCCCTATCTCTGCCTCCGACGCAGAGCCCTCATCCCGGCCTTCCCCAGCCTCCAGGACTGGCCCACGTTCTTCCTCAGCCTCATCGCTGTCCAACTCCACTGCCAGCTCCGCAGGCTGCTGGCGGACCACGACACACAAAGCAGAAGGTGTAGCTTGATTCTAAACCAGTATGTCCAACCTTAGCAACTTTAAGACTTGCAGACTTCAAATCCCAGAATTCTGGGATTTGAAGTCTGCAAGTCTTAAAGTTGCAAGGTTGGACGTTCCAGCTGTAAACCGTGACAAGCATTATGATGTTCTCCGTGCTTGGCAAATATGGAAGTTGTAGTCCAACACATCAGAACAGAGGCAGGCTGAAAAAGCCTGCCTGAGTTCTTAACCATGACTCTATGAAAGCCTATTTCTGACATGCCCTTATTGCGACATACTCTTTGCTCATCCTCGGTTGACTTTTGACTGGTGTTGTGTAAAAAAAGGATGCTCAGAGAACTTTGCTTAACCAAATAAGGCCAACATAAATAAAGGGTTTTAGAAAGGCAGAAACTGTTGCTTTGTTTTTGTTTTTCCCCTTCTGTTTCTCTCGGACGCGACATTTCAAGCTCTACGTATCTTCACAAAATGGTGCAATAATCCTACCACATCACAAACATGACCCGGTCATCTTGTTTTTCTGTCTTGTCCCCATGAAATGTCCTTTGTCCAAGAGCAGATCTAAGGTCAGAGATGCCAAGATGGTGGTGGGATGAGTGCGTGAAGGACATGACAAAATCAGTGATGGGATTCAATTTTTTTACTACCGGTTCTGTGGGCATGGCTTGGTGGGTGTGGCAGGGAAAAGGATATTGTGAAATCTCCATTCCCTCCCCACTCCAGGGGAAGGTACTGTAAAATCTCCATTCCCACCCCACTCCAGGGGAAGGTTCCTGCAAAATCCCCATTTCCTCCCGATCAGCTGGGACTCGGGAGGCAGAGAATAGATGCGGGTGGGGCCAGTCCAGTAGTCAGTTCCACTTACCTTCGCTACCAGTTCGGAACTGGGAGCGCGAGTGCGGTGCATGTGCAAAGCATCCATGATGACATCCGGGCCGGTGGGCGGAGCCTCCTGCCACCACCACTACCAGTTCGCCAGAACTGGGCGAACCAGTAAAAACCCACCACTGGGCCAGTCAGAGGTGGTATTTACCGGTTCTCCGAACTACTCATAATTTCCGCTACCGGTTCTCCAGAACTGGTCCGAACCTGCTGAAACCCACCTCTGGACAAAATGACGGACATGAGAAAATTAGTGTCCTACCAGCCTATCTCCTCAAAGAATACTTCACAGCTGACAGGCATTTTGTCATTGCAAGGAACTTTCCCTGCGTTCACCAGGGGTTTCCACAGGAATAGGGTCCAAAAACTCAAAAGAGTAAATACAATTGTGGGATTGGAACCTTTCGTTGCTATCTTGATTTCGTGGGCCCCATCTCTGCAGACCTCCCTGCCTATTTACCTGTACAGAATAACAGAGTTGGAAGGGACCTTGGAGGTCTTTTACTGCAATCCCCTGCTCTGGCAAGAAACCCTAAATTATTTCAGACAAATAGTTGTCCAATCTCTTCTTAAAAATTTCCAGTGTTGGAGCATTCACAACAGCTTCTGGTGGCAAGCTGTTCCACTGATTAATTGTTCTGTCAGGAAATTTCTCCTTAGTTCTAGGTTGCTTCTCTCAATTAGTTTCCATCCATTGCTTCTTCTCCTGCCTTCTGGGGCTTTGGAGAATAGGTTGACCCCCTCTCCTCCTTCTTTGTGGCAGATCTTAGATATCGGAATACTGCTATCATGTCACCCCTTACAGTTCCCAGCATTAAACTAGATATACCAACAGTGGTGGGATTCAAGTCATTTAACAACCGGTTCTCTGCCCTAATGATTTCTTCCAACAACCAGTTCACCAATCTGCTCAGAAAGTTAACAACTGGTTCTCCCGAAGTGGTGCGAACTGGCTGAATCCCACCACTGCATACCAAATTCCTTCATATTTTTCTTCCTATTTTTAGCCTCCAGTCCCCTAATCATCTTTATTGCTCTTCTTGGCACTCTTTCTAGATCCTCAACATCTTTTTTTAATATCGTGGCGACCAAAACTGAATGCAATATTCCAAGTATGGTCTTACCAGGGCATTGTGAAGTGGCACTAACACTTCGTGTGATCTTGATTCTATCCCTCTGTTCATGCAGAGGGATTTTCTCTTTTTCTGTATTTTCTAAGCAGAAACGATTGAGGAATGCCATGCTGCCGAAACTCAGCTGAAATACGTAGAATAAACGTTGCTCTATCTTAAGATTTTTTTTTTCAATTCAGAATAGAAATGGGAGGCACCTAGTCCAGCCCCCTGCTCCAGCAGGAGACCCTGTACCATTTCAGACAAGTAGCTGTCCAGTTTCTTCTTAAAAACCTCTAGTGATGAAGCATCCAAAGCTTCTGAAGGCAAGCTCTTCCAGTGGTTAATTCTCCTCACTGTTAGGAAGTTTCTCCTTAATTCCAGGTTGCTTCTCTCCTTGGTTAGTTCCAAGGAGAAGTTTCAAAGAGTTTCAAGGAAGTTGGATAATTTTATCCAACTTAACTCCTTCTTGCAATCAGGCCCAGCTAGGAGGGAGAATTTGATTTTTAAAAAATCCACTAGTAGCAATGGCAATTCTTTAAATTCCTGATAAAGTGAAGAAGGGATGAAACATTTCTGCACACACCTGTACGATGGTCTCATTCCAAGACACATACCTGGGATAATCCAGCTCAACATCACGGCCCATCCCAGTGACTTGAAAACTTGGAATGTGACTTCTTGCAAACTAAAGGGCTGATTCAGAGAATCACCAAATTATGGAATCACAAGTTTGCAAGGAATTATTTCAGGCTATTGGCTCCGAAGTCTTGGTGCTTGCAGGAATTCAAATCCAGCCATCTCCAAGGAATTGCTAGTCAGGTATACTGATGCAGAAATACTAACAGTTCCCAAGGGCTCGGAAAACTTTTAAGCACCGCTGTATACTGTCTTCTAGCAGAATGTTTCTCAATCTTGACAACTTTTAAGATGTGTGGGCTTCAACTTTCACAATTGTTCAGCCATTCTGGGGCTCTGGAAGTCGAAGTCCACACATCTTATAGTTGCCGAGGTTGAGAAATACGGCAAATCTAGCAGGATCCAGTCCCCATTGTATTAATGTAGTAATAATGAAGAGACAAATTATTTCGGTGATGATTGGAGGGTCTGTGATGATTCTTGAAGAGCCTAATGAGACTCTAACCCAGGGGTGTCAAACTCCATTTCGTTGAGGGCCGCATCAGGGTTGTGTTTGACATCGGGGAGTGAAGTGGGCGTGGCCAGGGTGAGCGTGGCCTGCTTGACGTCACTCGTGTCAGAGGCGCCTGTGGCGGCATGAGGGCTCTGCCAGAGAAAACGGGCTCCTGTTGTGGCTCGCCAGCTGCCAGTGGAGCTGGCGGCAGACTCGGACAATGAGGAGGTTGGTAAGGAAGTTGGGCCAGCTCTGGAGTCTGGGGAACAGAGGTGGGTTTCAGCAGCTTCTGACCAGTTCTGGAGAACCGGTAGCGGAAATTTTGAGTAGTTCGGAGAACCAGTAAATACCACCTCTGACTGGCCCCCTCCCCCATCTATTCTCTGCTTCCTGAGTCCCAGCTGAGGAAATGGGGATTTTGCAGCAACCTTCCCCTGGAGTGGGGTGGGAATGGAGATTTTACAGTACCTTTCCCCTGCCACGCCCACCAAACCACAGCCACAGAAGTGGTAGTAAAAATTTTTGAAACCCACCACTGCTGGGGAAGGCTCTGATGGATGCTCTGCATCAGATGAAGAGAGAGAGAGCCAGAGCCGTCTGACATTTCCCAGCGGCTGCCTTTGGAGGCTGAGATGAGTGAGGAGGAAGAACAGCTGGGGCGTGTTCCAGATGCACGTATGCGCAGAGCAGTTAGGAGAGGTGAACAACGGAGGACAAGGAGTCAACTCGGGAAGCAAAGCCAAACGTGGACGCTGAATGGCCCCTCCCTGGCTGGGGAATAAATAGAAGGAAAGGGGAATGGTTGTCATAGGAGACAACAGTTCGTATTTCTGAAGATTTTGCTCATTGTGTTTTGTGCCACAAAGGCTTGCTTGCCAGAACTTAATTTGCAGCCTTTCGGCTGGGAGCTCACGGCCTTGCAATTATTGCAAAGAACTGATAAGGTCTGTTACTGCAGTTAACTCCTTGAAGGACTCTTGCCTGGACTTTTCGGTAGGCGTATGCAATTAATTTACAAGAGGTAAATAAAGAGGGTTTTTTCGTGACGAGGAGTCTGTTTCTTGCTTCTCGTAAGGCTGGGTTAGAACAGCTCCTGAGCTCCGTTTTCGGCTGCAACGGCCTCCTGCAACTCTCTGCCAGTGAAAACAGAGCTCGGGAGGGCTGCATGCGGTCCTCCCAAGCTCTGTTTTCACTGGCAGAGGCACCGCGGACCAATCCTTCACCATTTCCAGGGTGGCCCCACAGGCAGGATCTGGCCCCGGGACCTTGAGTTTGACACCCCTGCTCTAATTCTCACTGTTCGAGGATATCACAGTCCGTCTTAAAGTATGGCGCCCAGAACCTAACATAATATTCAAGATTGAAAATTGCCTGATTTGGAAACGATTTCTATTGATGGAGCCTGAAATTAAATTAGACAGTTATTTTTTAAACTACAACACAGTCCTGTCTCATATCCTGTGTGTAATCAATTACAGCTGCAGGACCTTTTTTTTTCACTTCTGTTACTAAGCTGTATTCTTTGTTCTGTTTTCTGTGTTTGATCTCTTTCCTAAGGCCAAACTTCCTCTCCGTTAAATTTCCTTCATTTGTTTTCAACCACAGAAAGTCATCTGGATTTTATTTCTGTCTTCCAACACATATTAGCTATTTCACCCAACTTCACTTGCAAATTTGATATGTTTCCCTACCTCTCGTCCAACTGCTAACAAAACCTATCCAAATCTTTAATATTTACAAGGTGGGTTTTTTTTAGAGGGGAGAATAGTCATAACCAGCACCCCATTAATTTCCTGGCACTCAGTGGGGTCATGCAACATCTCAAACCATCATGGCTTGTTTAATCAAAGTCTTTAAATAGTCTTCAGTTGACTCACTTAACGTGTAAGTCAGAAACCATGGTTTGTCGAATATAGTCACTGGCTTCAGAAATAATACTAAGCCAATGCAATATGTCTGTCTGTCTGTTTGTCTGTCTGTCCCTCCCTCCCTACTTACCTCACTCCCTCCCTATCTATATTGTCTATCTACTTATCATCTATCTCTAGATCATCTGTATCTATCTATCTTATCTATCTATCTATCTATCTATCTATCTATCTATCATCTATCTATCATCTATCTCTCAATCATCTATCTCTATCTATCTATCTAAGATTGATCGATAGATAGATATCATCTTCTATCTATCATCTATATCTATTTTATTCTCAAGCAAGTGCCTCTTGATTCTTAGCTACCCAACACAGCCACACTAAATTGGTGTACAAAATAGAGGCAGGGGAAGTACAAATCAAATTTAAGTTCATTTCATTACATTGCCGAGAGTTTTCTGGCTAAGGAGCACCAGGGTGGCATGTGTGACTCCTTCACCCCTCCCCGCACATTTCCTGTTCTCACAACAATTCTGAGAATGAGCAATGCTGAGGTATTTATTTATTTGGCTGGCTGGGGCCCTAGGGGATCTGATATGGGTGGCCGGTGGTCCAGATCTCAATAAATTAGACACACAAACACCCCATTGCTGAGTGGTGATATTTCCCCAAAGCAAAGATGCTTTTAAAAACAAAAGGGGAAAAAGAAGGAAAAGATGAGGTGAAGAATCAGCCATCAGTATAAATAAAGGTATGGGCATCCTTTGTAGGGTTCCTTTCTCTCTTGTCCTCCCTCCCTCCCTCCCTTAGTTTGGTTTGCCAGAAAAGAAGAGGAAACGGTAGAAAGTTATTTCATCTTGAATTTGTTAACACTACCCCTTCCCCTCCCCACCGCTTTCTTCACAGGATTTCAGTCATGCTGAGTCAGTCTGGCCTGGACGGGCCTCACCAGGGATGGGGGTTACAAAATCTATTGGCAATTAGTGACCTCCATCCCTGGTGAGGCCCGTCCAGGCCAGACTGACTCAGCATGACTGAAATCCTGTGAAGAAAGCGGTGGGGAGGGGAAGGGGTAGTGTTAACAAATTCAAGATGAAATAACTTTCTACCGTTTCCTCTTCTTTTCTGGCAAACCAAACTAAGGGAGCACTTCCATTTATTCTTCTCCTGTAGGGATTTAATCTAACTTTAGTAAGAGGAAGCATTAAAATGCGCTAGAAGGAAGGCGAGACGGAAACAGGTCATGCTGGGTGGATTCCAACCAATTGCATATATTTGATTGTTTTATTAATGTATATGGATTTCAGGAACTTATGGCTTTCCAGAAGTTGCTAAATTACAGTTCCCAGCATTCTTCACCACAATTGGCTATAATAGCTGCAGATGGGAACTGTAGTTCTATAACTCTAGAGGGTCTCATTCTCTCTCTCTCTCTCTGTCTGTCTGTCTGTCTCTCTCTCTCACACACACAGAGAGAGAGAGAGAGAGAGAGAAAGAGAGAGAGAGACAGACTGTCTCTCTCTCCCTCCATCCCTCTCTCTCTCTCTCTCTCACACACACACACACAGAGAGACAGAGACAGAGTGTCTATCTGTCTCTCTCTCCCTCCATCCCTCTCTCTCTCTCTCTCTTAGACACACACACACACAGAGACTCTCTTCCTCTCCCTCCCTCCCTTTCTGTCTCACACACACACACAGACAGAGATACTCTCTGTTTGTCTGTCTGTCTGTCTCTCTGTCCCCCTCCCCGTCTCTCTCTCTCTCTCTGTCTCCCTCTCTCTGTCTCTGTCTGTCTCTCTGTCTCTGTCTCTGTCTCTCTCCCCCCTCTCCCTCTTATCATTTAAAAAATGCTGCTTTATATCAAGAACTTTAAAAGTTCATCATTAAATTTTACAAGAGACACAGGAAATCCAAGGACATCCTTACAATTAGCTGCACAACCCTCATCATTCTGGATGTTCTGGTCAGGATTGGTGAGCATCTGGATCCCATCAGGCTGATGACTTCACACAATTTCCCACTCTAACACTTTGGTCCTGGCCGCAAATGGGAATGTTCGAACTGCAAAAAGAGATCTTTGGGCCTTGAAAGCAAGTCTCGAGAAAGTTAAAAAAAATTCCATTTTGCTCCCCGGACAAAGATTTTCCTTGGATGGCACTTTATTTCTACTACGAGAATCCCATGGCACACACCAGGGCTCCATAATGTTCAATGGTTTTACTGTTTTTTTCATGCAACCTCTAGTGATTGTCCCCCCCCCCCCCACTCCAGTGGTGAAATCCAGCAGGATCTGACAGGTTCTGGAGAACCTGTAGCGGAAATTTTGAGTACTTCAGAGAACCGCCAAATACCACCTCTGGCTGGCCCCAGAGTGGGATGGGAATGGAGATTTTGCAGTATCTTTCCCCCAGGAGTGGGGTGGGAATGAAGATTTTGCAATATCCTTCCCCCAGGAGTGGAGTGGGAATGGGGATTTTACAGTATCCTTCCCCCAGGAGTGGGGAGGGAATGGGGATTTTGCAGTATCCTTTCCCTGGAATGGGGTGGGAATGGAGATTTTGCAATATCCTTCCCCCAGGAGTGGGGTGGGAATGGAGATTTTGCAATATCCTTCCCCCAGGAGTGGGATGGGAATGAAGATTTTATAGTATCTTTCTCCCAGGAGTGGAGTGGGAATGGGGATTTTACAGTATCCTTCCCCCAGGAGTGGGGAGGGAATGGGGATTTTGCAGTATCCTTTCCCTGGAGTGCAGTGGGAATGGAGATTTTGCAATATCCTTCCCCCAGGAGTGGGGTGGGAATGAAGATTTTATAGTATCCTTCCCCCAGGAGTGGGGTGGGAATGAAGATTTTATAGTATCTTTCTCCCAGGAGTGGGGAGGGAATGGGGATTTTACAGTATCCTTCCCTTGCCATGCCCACCAAGCCACGCCCACAGAACCGGTAGTAAAAAAAAAATTGAATTTCACCACTGAGAGACGCCATAAACCTCATGAGAAAAATCACTGGAACCAAAATATTTTTTTAAAAAGAAAAGCATTGCATGCCATAAACAAATAAATATGTCTTACGAAATATTGACGTAGAAGAAATGAAACAAAATGTTCGTCTCTCTTCTGTTATCCAGTCTTGCATTATGTAAGATAACGGATAGATTGGTGTGTGTGTGTTTGTGTGTGCGTTGCAAATACAGCAATATATGAAAAATCCTTAGATCACTTCCCCCGTTTTTCAAGCCAACGGAGTTTGAATCATGGTTGACTAAGGGCTTCCTTTTAGCTAATGCTAAAATCTAACCACAGGTGCTAAGATTTAAACCAAAATGTTCTTCACAGACTACAGGGGGGGAAAAAAAAACTCTATAACCCTCCCCTACTCCTTCCAACAACAGCGTTTGCAAAATGCTGGATAAATAAGTAAATCTTGAACCCCTCCTGAACGATAACTGGGGTTACAGGCAATCCTCAATTTAACAATCATTCATTTAACAACTATTCAAACTTAGGACATTGACAAAAAAGCGACTTACAACTGGGAGGGGTTTCGAAAATTTTAGCAAGGGGTTCTCTGCCCGATTGCTGAGTGGGCGTGGCCTAGTCGCCCTCCTGCACCATGGGGGGGGCGGTTTTGTCCTCCCCAGGCTACGGAGGCTTTTCTCGAGCCTCTGGGAGGGCGAAAACGGCCTCCCCAGGCTCTGGAGGCCCTCTGGAGGCTGGAAACGGGCTAGTTTCTGGGCTTCCTAAACTTCCGGTATCCATGTTTTTCGCCCTCCCCGAGCCTCTATGCGCACCCTGTACTTACCTGCATCCAAAACGGGCCACATGGAGACTCCTGGGAAGGGCGGGGTGGGGTGGGCGGGGCCAGCCAGGAGTGGGATTTGGGGGGTTTTCCGAACTGCACAGAATCTTAGCTAGAGGTTCTCCCGAACCCCTGCGAACCCCCAGCAGCCCATCCCTGCTTACAACCAATCCTCACGCTTACAACGTTCATGGCATCTTGACAGTCACAGGATGAAAATTCAGCGGCTTGGCAACCAGCATGTATTTAATAAACAGGTACTCCTCAACGTACGACCACCAATGAGCCAAAATATCCTGTATTAAAGGATATTAAAGTACAGTTTATATGAAGGATCAGCATTCGATCCGGGCAGGTTTCTCTGGGTGCCCAAAATACTTTTTGTCCAGTTCAATAAAGTTATAGAAGAGTGATTGTCAAAAATCACATTTACGGTCTTGCTCACATGATATGCCGAACCGCAAACTTACCAATTGCTGTTTTGCAGAGTGTGTTCAAATAACCAGCTTGTGTTGCTAAATTTATAGTAGAGTCATAAATAGAATAGCCACTGTGTGTGTATATGTGTGTCCGTCCTTTGGCAACTTTTGTGCTTTTTAAGCTGCAGAGGAAGAGTTGGCTCTGGTCTCAAGTGCTAAAATACCTCTTTAGGGCTCTGGAAGTGAGGGTATGCAGAGAGCCACATCCCTCCATAAGTAGATTCATCTTTGGCATGAGAAAATACTGAAAGTACACAGGTTTCTGGACATTGCAAATAATAGATCCTCTTACCAAGAGAGTACAGAATACAGAGAGAGGGAGGGAAGGAGAGAGGGAGGGAGAGAGAGGGAGGGAGGGAGACTAATATAAAATAAGTGAGAAAAAAGTAAAAAGAAGACAAAGCTAAAAGTACCAAAAATGAAAAAAAAAAGAAACTCCATCCAGAAATAAGGAAAACAGAAATAGAAAAGAGATTCAAAGACTCAAAAATTCCCTTTTTACAACCCTGTAATCCCTTCGTTCAGGGTAGAGTCAGGATAACTAGATGGAGCTGAACATTTATTGGCCGGATGCCCTTCCTGATGCCACATGGAGTTCACAGTGGATATTTTTTTCTTTGCATGCTAGGAGAGAGAAAGAAACATCTAACCACTACCTAGGATTGAACTCTCAACCTTCTGAGTGGGAGGCGAGAGTCTTCACCGCTGGGTCACCACACTGCTCAGATCCAAAGACGCAAAGAGATTCTGATATTCTTCACTGCAGTTACTATATACACACACACACAAATATTTATATATATATATATATATATATATATATATATATATATATATATATATACTTTTTATTAAAATGTTTTAAAAGAAAGATAAAAACGAATACAAGCTAATAAAAAGTATGGGAGAAAAAAAAGAAAAAGAAAGCAAGCAAAAAGTTAATTAAAGATGCAAAAAATGTGATGAAAAGAAAGGGGGAAAAAATGAGCTTTCCTCTTTCCTGCACACATCTGCCTTCAAGTATAAATTCCTGGCCTCTGGCCATGTCGAGTGGCTGAGTAAGAGGCTCTTTTGCCACGCCTGATCTAGAATCTGGGACAGCTCACCTTTTCTCAGGAAGACGGTGGGCCAGAAGGATGCCGTTATTAGTTTAAAACATTTATTTATTTAGAACTCAAACAACGTGGCTCCGGGTGGCGTACAACAGCACAAAATGAAACTTAAAACAAAATTAAAATAATATAAAATAAAAAACAAAAAATTAAATTAAAAAAACAAATAAAAATGACAAAATAAAAAAAAAAGGAAACTGCTTAGCACTAAAGCAAAAAGCATGCAGGGCAGGGAAGATCTTTCCATCTCAGGTAAAGGAGGGTGATCCTGCCTTTTGCACATGCTCTATAGAATCCTGGGGCTGTTGGCAATGGTTGTGGTATGCAATTTTTTTAGCATACTAAGGCAGTATTTCTCAGGATACTTGAAGTTCAACTCCCAGAATTCCCCACCCAGCATCTCCAGAATCCTAAGGAGGTATTTTGTCACCCGAAGAGAGAGCCCGGTGGTGGGTTCATCCCAGTTCTGTCCGGTTCTATAGAACCGGTAGTAAAAGTGGCAGGAGGCTCCGCCCACCCGCCCGGATGTCTTAACTGATGATCTGCGCATGCGCAGAAGCGCACATTCTCCCGTTGCGAACTGGTAGTAAAGGTAAGTAGAACCCATCCCTGAGAGAGCCAACTTTCTAATGCACAAAACTTACCACATGCACACATACACAATTTGTGGCCCCTCAATTTATGGCTCTACCCTAAAATTAGCAACATGGGCTGGTCAGTTGAGTTTTGCGCACTCTACAAAAGAGGATTTGATGAGCTTGTAGTTCAACACATCATGTGAGTGCAGCCTTAGACAAGACCACAAGTGTGAACTTTGACAACCAACTCTTCCACAATCTCTTTGAAGTGTACAAAGCACCCTGCCCAGTGCTCAACGCTAATCTTTCATTTAAGCCAGGGGTGAAATCCAGCAGGTTCTGACAGGTTCTGGAGAACCGGTAGCGGAATTTTTGAGTAGTTCGGAGAACTGGCAAATACCACCTCTGGCTGGCCCCAGAGTGGGGTGGGAATGGAGATTTTGCAGTATCCTTCCCCCAGGTGTGGGGAGGGAATGAAGATTTTACAGTAGCCTTCCCTTGCCACGCCCACCAAGCCACACCATGCCCAAGCCACACCCACAGAACCGGTAGTAAAAAAATTGAATTTCACCACTGATTAAAGCTGTCCTTTAAAAAGGCAGCTGTGATCTTCTGAATGAGTTTCGCTCTGGAGTTTTCAAACCACTACACCAGGAGTCTTCAAACTTGGCCATTTTTAAGACTTCTGTGGATTTTAACTCCTGGCTGGGAAATTCTGGGAGATCTTGAAACTGACCTGAGATATACAGGTAATACTTTAGGCCAGGGGTCTCCAACCTTGGCAACTTTAAGCCTAGCGGACTTCAACTCCCAGAATTCCCCAGCCAGCTTTGCTGGAATTCTGGGAGTTGAAGTCCTCCAAAGCTTAAATTTACCAAAGTTGGAGAGCACTCCTTTAGACCACAATCAACTCCGTGGAGTCCCCCATTCATGATGCCTGATGCAAATATTTAAGGAGTGAAACTTGCACTGTGCTGTTACGAGAGCCAGCTTGGTCTCTAATGCAAGGATCTCCAAACTTGGCAACTTTTAAGATTTGTGGACTTCAACGCCCAGAATTCCCCAGCCAGGAGTTGAAGTCCACAAGTCTTAAAAGTTGCCAAGTTTGGAGGTGTCCTCTGTCTTGTGGTTAAGGCAGTTGGCTAGAAACCTGGAATCTGTGAGGTCTAATCCCCTTTAGGCATGAAATCCTACTGGGTGGGTGACTTTATACAGATTATACTAAAGTAGGAAATGCGGGTCCAGCTAGATGACCACTGGACATCTTTCTAGTATTCATTTCCAAATGTATCCAGTGTAAAAATACAAAAGCCAGCCAAACTCCTCTGTATAAGCAACATTCTGTAAGGGAGGACCCCTCGCTGTCAGAAAGACCCATATCTTGGGTGACATACTGTTTGAAAGTTACAAATGTCAAGGATACCAAAATGAGACAGTGAGTCTCTATCACCAAAGATAATTTTCAGAAAAGTTATATTTGTTTGGCAAGACATGTAAGAACCTCTAATCAGGAAGATATCATTTCATGTAACAAATGTTTTTAGTAATTAGAACCGCTGTGTTAGCCCTTTCCTTTGTTTGAAACTGTATAAAGACCAGGGTCCCCGACCCATAATTTTGTTCAGACTTCCAGGTATGAATCGGACTCTGAACCTTATTGCAATAATAAAATCTGATTCTGTTTGCCCTTTGGGATGACTCTCAATCTCTTCATTCCATAACAATACAGATTAACAGAGTTGGAAGGGATCTTGTAGGTCATTTAGTCCAACCCACCACCAAAGAAGGAGACCCTGCACCATTTCTGACAGATGGCAGTCCAGTCTCTTCTTGAAAGCCTCCAGGGATGAAGCTCCCACAACTTCCGAAGGCAACTTCTTTTTCCATGGGTTGACTGCTCTCACTGTCAGAAAATGTCTCCTTTATTTCCAGGTTGAATCTCTCCTTGTTCAGTTTCCATCCCTTTGGGCTAGTTACTCTCAGCCCAGCCCATTGTCGTTGTTGTGGGGCAAATAGGAGGAAGAATGAACATCAGCGATGTTTGCCACCTTGGGTTATTTTTTCTAAAAATAAAAATAAAAATAAAATAAAGGCAAGGGAACGAATAAACAAAGCCATGCCAGCATCATCATGAAGAAATCATGAAGAAATCCCCATCTGCTGCCGACAGCTCTGTATTTTTAACGCCCGCAGTGCAAAACACGTTAAACAAACCAAGGGCAAAAAAATATTTGGCACCTGCCTTCAGAAGCTGCCAAGGTTGGGAAATACTGCACTGAGGACTAGCCGCTTCTGCAAGCAAGGACGTTTCCAGCGTGTGTTATGCCCCGAAAGCTGATGGGGCCGCCAAGCGAAGTTTTCATCACTTCTCCCTTCTTCCGGACTCTTTCATTCCGCCGCTGCTGCGTCACTCCGAAACTTCTCTAAAAAAGAGGAACTTTTTTCTGCAAGTGATGCCCGGGGTGGAGCCAGGCTAGCTGGAGGAAGGGGGTGGATTTCAAACATAAGCAGAGCGCGAGAAGGAAGGAACCGCAGAGTCTCTCTTTTTTTTTGCTTCCTCCTCCTCGGGTTGCAAGAATTGCTCCAGGATCCACTCGCTTTGCGGATTACCAGCTCGCTCCTACGCCGCCGCCCCGGGTCTTGTTCAAGCATCCTGAATCCATGAATTGCTTCTGGACCGGCGTTTTGTTCTCCTTGGTGGTGACAGACGGTAAAAAGCGAAAAAGAAAGAGGGGGGGAGGGAGAGGGAAGGAGGGAGGGAGGGAGAGAGAGAGAGAGAGAGAGGAGGGAGAGAGGAGAATGAGAAACAGAGAGAGAGACAGAGAGAGAGAGAGAGAAAGAGAGAGAGGAGAGAGAGAGAGGGAAGGAAGGAAGGAAGGAAGGAAGGAGAAACAGATGAGGGAGAGAGGGGGATCAGAGAGACAGACAGACAGAAAGAGAGAGAGAGAAGGAGAGAGAAAGAAAGAGAGAGGGAGGAGAGAGAGAGAAAGAGAGAGAGAAAGAGAGATGAGGGAGGGAGGGGGATGATAGAGAGACAGACAGAGAGACAGAGAGAAAAAGAAAGAGAGAGAGAGAAGGAGAGAGAGAGAGAAAGAGAGTGAGTGAGAGAGAGAGAGAGAAAGAGAGAAAGACAGAAAAAAGAAGGAAGGAAGGAAAGGAAAGGAAGAAGGAAGGAAGGAAGGAAAAGGAAATTAAAAAGAGGAACGGGTGATGGTGGGATGCAAATGATTTTGTGTATTGTCTTTTGTGTAAAAAGACTGTAGATGAAAGTCGCTCTTCAGATCTCTCAAATGAGTTTCGCTCTAGAGTTTTCAAAGTTTGCTTTTATGATTGGGGGGCGAGTGGGGTGTGTGTGAATCGATCCGGTTGATTTCAGAGCATTTGGGAAGGAGGAGAGAAAAAAGTAGAATTGTAGTTTTCCCTATCCTCATCTTTTTATTGTCAATAGGAAGGAGTGCCTAATGATTACTGTTAAGAGTTTGGACTGCAGAAATGCAGATGACCCCCAGAGGGCAGCGCAGAACTGGCATGTCTGAGTCTTGTGACTGCCCCCTAGCAGCCATTGAGATTATGGCAGGTGAAAGAAAGGTTTTGTTTTCTAATCTGTTTCCTCTGTTTCACTTAACAACTGCAGTGGTCCCAATTGTAGCCTTAAACTGAGGATTTACCTATTGCACCCTGCTTTACTAACGACTTCCATTTCTACTCCTTCTAATAGTTGCTGCCCTTCAGTGCTACTCCTGTAACGGGAACAGCGACTGCCAGGATACGGAGACGTGTAAAGAGCATCAGCAGATGTGCAAAACCACCGTCATGACCATAATCAGTCGTACGTTTTTGGGAGGGACAAAAGGGAGGGTGTGATAGGGGAAAGAGGGTGGGAGAGAAAGAATGAATGGCCCATGGCTGATCTATACCAGGGGTGTCAAACTCAAGGCCCAGGGGGGTGCTTAGATCTGGCCCGCGGGCCGACCCTGGAAACAGTGAAGAACCAGCCCACGGTTCCTCTGCCAGCAAAAATGGAGCTCGAGAGAGCCACAGGCAGCCCTCCAAGCTCCATTTTCGCTGGCAGAGGGTTGCAGGAGGTCGTAGCAGCTGAAAACGGAGCTTGTGAGCCCATTTTCGCTGGCAGAGCACTCGGGCCACCACAAGTGCCCCCGACATGAGTGACATCAAGCTGGCCATGCCCACCATGGCCAGCCCCCCCTCCTCCGAGGTCAAACACAACCCTGATGCGGCCCTCCATAAAATCGAGTTTGACAGCCCTGCTCTATACCATTTCAGACAAACGGTTGTCCAATCTCTTCTTGAAATGCAGACAGAGAGTCTAGCTCTATGGCCAGATCTTTCCTGTCTGATGGGAATCTAGGCCAGATCTTTGATCCGCATCGTTGATCTTTGATTTTGATTGTATCCCTCTGTTAATGCAATTTAGGAAAGACAACGCAATCCTAAATTGCGTTAACAGAGGGATACAATCAAGATCGAGTGAGGCACTAATCCCACTCCTTAAAGCCTTAGTAAGATCTCACTAGAGTGTGAGGTCATCAACACATTTCATCATCAGTAGCGTCTCCTCCGAGACATTCTTATCACAATCTTTAAGAAGGTTGCCAATTTTAGAAAATAGAATAGAATAGAAGGGAAGGGAAGGGAAGGGTAGGGTAGGGTAGGGTAGGGTAGAGTAGAATAGAATAGAATAGAATAGAATAGAATAGAATAGAATAGAATA
>WNWU01000046.1:3384689-3413033 GCA_012654045.1 Ptyas mucosa | reverse complement strand
AGAAGAAGAAGAAGAAGAAGAAGAAGAAGAAGAAGAAGAAGAAGAAGTAGTAGTAGTAGTAGTAGTAGTAGTAGTAGTAGTTTTGGAAGAATTTTCTCTGTATGTTCACAGAAAGTAAGTTCTCATGAGTTTAGTCAACCTTACTCTCAGGAAAATGCACCTCATTTTTATGAGTTTTTCCTCTACATTTATCCGTCGCACCTACCCACAATTCATTCTAGAAGAACACAGTGACAAATGCCAGACTAACCCGTTTCTCTCAAAAGGCAGGATAACAATCTAACAATTAAACAGGTAAATGTCCACCCAACTAACTGGAGAACAATATGGGACAATATGGAATAACACTAGACTGTTTTTTTCCTTCAAAATATATAAGCTACATTGAGGCTTATAACCGCACCCATCCTTTCTTTGCAGGGTAAATTTCTCATTGAACTCATCTAAGTTTTTTTTTTTTTTCCAAAACTGTGCCATGTAATTGTTGGAACACGTTACCTTCTATTTTTAACTTGCTGCCCAAATTCTTAACAATCATAGAACTGGCTGAAATTCTTCTGGAGAAAGAAGAAACAAAAAACAAAACAAGGATTGAGGAAACGTTTTCCCTTGTGGAACTGGGAATTATTTGTCACGCAACTCTTTAAATCTAAGATGTTGCTCCAGATAAAATCACCTGAAGCCACAGAGTGTAGCCACCTTAGAAAGAGTTCCAGGTATTCTGACTCACACCGTTGTCTTCTCTTTCTTCCACGACCTCATTTTAAGTTTCGATTATGGTGCCTCGCATATTTTTGTCTAACTGTATGCATTCTGTGAAGTTTCAGCCTGCATGATGAAGCGTGTTCTGGCATGTCGGATGCAGGAGTAGTTGGAGGCCCAGATGTTGACTCAAGCTGGGTCGCTGAGTCACAGAGATGACACCGTGTCTTTCTCTAATACAACAATAAAGGTGGGAAAGAGGCCACATCTGAGTCATTCCTTCACCTGACACGGGTGCCAATTTTTCCATTGACCTTGGTGGAAAGATTTCACACACGAAACTTCATGAGATCACACAGTGCTGGCTACGGTACAATCTCACTCAGAGATCTCTGCCGCTTTCCTTGAAGGCAGAAGATCTAACTGGGTTGTCTATAGTTTTCGTGTGATCAGATGTCTGTAGAGATTCTCAGTCATCCAGGTCATGGTTGTCCCCAAGGTGCTTTTTCAGGAGGCAACCGGACTTTCTGTTTTTTCTTTTGAAGAAGTTTCGCTTCTCATTCGAGAAGCTTCTTAAACTCTGACAGGATAGTGGGGAATGGAAGGATTTATATTCCTTCCATTCCATTATATTTATTAAGGCAGGGATGGGCAAATATGGCTCCTTTATGACCTGTGGACTTCAACTCCCAGAATTTCTGAACCAGCTTGGCTGTCTCAGGAATTCTGGGATTTGAGGTCCGCAGGTTGTAAAAGGGCCACAGTTGCCCACCCCTGTATTAAGGAATATAAATCCTTCCATTCCCCACTATCCTGTCAGAGTTTAAGAAGCTTCTTGGATGAGAAGCGAAACGTCTTCAAAAGAAAAAAAAAACAGAAAGTCCAGTTGCCTCCTGAAAAAGCACTTTTGGAACCCAAAACAGACTTCCATAGGATTTTCCCTGTACCAGTACAGATATTCCTTGACTTACGATCATAATTGAGCCCCAAATGTATGTTGCTAAGACAGAACCTTTGTTAAGTGGATTTTGTCCATTTTACACCCTTTCTTGTTGTTAAGTGAATCACGGCAGTTGTTAAGTTAGGGATGCGGTTGTTAAATGAATCTGGCTTCCCCATTGACTTTGCTTGTCAGAAAGTCTCAAAACGGAGATCGCATGATTCCAGGACACTGCAACAGTCATAAATACACGCCAGTTGCCAAGTATCTGAATTTTGATCATGTGGAGATGCTTGCCAAGGTCACAAGTATGAAAAATGGTCATAACCAGGGGTGGGATTCAGCCAGTTCGCACCACTTCGGGAGAACCAGTTGTTAACTTTCTGAGCAGTTTGATGAACTGGTTGTTGGAAGAAATTATTAGGGCAGAGAACCGGTTGTTAAATTACTTGAATCCCACCACTGGTCATAACTCACTTTTTCCAGTACAGTTGTAACTTTGAACAGTCACAAAACAAACTGTTGTAACGTTGAGGATTATTTGAAAGGAGAATATTTGTAGCTCAGGGTTGAAATGAGGGATCCTTAAGGCTCTCTGAGCTTGGTTGTTTTCTTATGGATGTTTCGTTTACCCAAACTAGGGAACATCAGTGTTGGCAGTAATGAAATGTCTGCAAGAAAAGAACCAAGCTCAGAGAGCACCAAGGATCTCTGATTTCCCCTGTACTCTATCTGTGGGTTTAATGGCAGGAAGAAGAATTACAAAAGGGTTGGTTACAGTTGTACATTCATTTTATTCATTCTGCATAATCCCTCAGATTATCTGAGGGACTGTCTCTGGCCGGTCACATCCACCTGACCCACTAGAGCGGGGAGTCAAGGAATGTTGTGGGTCCCTCCCACAATGTTGAAGGGCCTTCTCTGTGGTGGGTCCCTCCCCCTGAAACCTCATCCCTCCAGAATGATGGAGGCCCCCACTCTGACACTCTTTTGGATGGCCACAAAGACAGGGTTTTGCCAGCAGGCCTGGGGAACTCAGAGCGGGAAGGAGCCCATTCAATAACTAATGTGTGTGTGTGTTGTCACTGGGGGTGAGAAGGTAGGGAGTTATTATTTTATTATTTTTATTTCTTTTATGTTGTGTTTTTATTTCCCGTAAGCCTCCTTGAGTCGCCGTGAGCAAGTAGACAGCAATATAAATTTTCCAAATAAATAAATAAATTCCTGCACAGAAAAAAAATATATGTGACCCATTTCTTTTTCTTTAAGAGGAAGAAGCTTTTTGTGGGGGGGGGGATGAGGAAAGAGAATTCACCACGCTTCTTCCTATAGTCCCATGGAAGTCAGACTTAAAGATTGCAAAACTTCGATTTGACACTTCTATGTTTTATCTATTTATTCGTTCGGTTTATATCCCTGTTTTTCTTCCTGCCATTCAAGGAAATCTACTTAGGATTCCTCCTTGCTGTGTGATGCCCACAACCACAACGGATGGCAATGCTGAGAGTGTCAGGGTTCCAAGTAACATACCCATAGCAAACAAAACTCTGAGGCAGGAAATTTCCTCAAAGAATAGGTTTATCGGATATGTCAGGCTGGTGAAAACCGACTCTGATTATTCCTGCGGTTTTCCTCTTAATTAAAAGTAAACGTTTTTCACTTTCTCAAAACAATCAGTCACATGGTCCAATCAGGTTACTGTCCAGTTGCTAGCTGACTCCAATCCCCTCCTTCTGAGCACCTGCAGGAATGTCCTTGGTTCTCAAGAGAAAGTATTTTGTTTTGACTACAACACGCCAACCATCTCTACTCCCCTTCCCTCCTTGTCCCTTTTCTCCAGTGTGTCAGCGCTGAAGTCTCAAAATGGCCTCAGTCAGGCCAGCTTCAGAGTTGACCGAGAGACTGATGGATCCAAGGCCACTTGGTGATGTATACATGAATACAAATTCTGAGTCCTTCTGAATTTGGCCCATCACTGCAACCAGAGTACCACAGCATCCGCAGCTCACACTATTTTGGTGTGTGTGTGTGTGTGTGTGTGTGTGTGTGTGTGTGTGTGTGGAAATCTTGAGTAAAAATTTCATAGATTTTTTTTTTTAATGATGATTTTGGTGTTGTTATTGTTATTGTGCTGAGGTTGCCAGTCCTGCCATTCGTTATGCTTGTGTAATTACATTAGAATTGCCAGCCTGGTCTTTCTGTTTTGTTGTGTTTGTGACACGTTTCTCAGGTTGAACCACTATCTGGAGTTAGATACAACCTCTGGTACTACCAGTTGAATTCAGCTGACGCAGGAGAAAAAGGATATATTTATTTATTTATTTATCACATCTATATAGCCTCCCCTCTCACGCAAAGTGAGGGGAAAAAAGGGAGAAAAAGAGAGAGAGATTTGTTGGGAGTCTCTACGTTTTTGCGTGAAATGTGAAGGAAAGAACTTGAGATGTAAGAAATTCAAAGGCAAACTAAAAAAAAAAAATACATGGCACTAATAGATTGGTTTGCTCCCACCGCCCCCTCGGATTTCTGGTTATTATTACATAACCTCGGGCAGAAATGAGGAACAGAATCTGAGCAAAAAATTGTTTTGACGTTCTGAACAGAAAAAAAGAATATAAAAATAAAACAGAGCAGCCTTCTAAAGTGGGAAGGAAAGAGAAGATAACAATAGTTACGGACCAGTCTTTCCACAATTCTCATCCAGCAAGTAATGGGGAGGTGAGCTTTATTTTGTCCAAACTCAAGAGAGGAGTTAACTACAGGTTTAACTGTACATAAATAATCCTTTATTCCCTCAAGGATTACTTAATTAACAGCGCCGTTCCTCTCCCACCAAGCCTATTATTTAAAACCTGACTTTTATTTATCCAGCTCTTCTTCTGCTACTTCTCTTTAGCCTTCTTGTTAAAATCATGTCAAGTTTCTTTTTAATATACCCCTATAAATTGCTTATTCTTTTCCCTGAACACAACTATAGCTTCCTCTTTTAGAGAATTGGGAATAGTTTTCAAAGGCTGGAAGCATCTCATCCTGCTTTACAAAATCTAGCATCTCCACGCTGGTGGGCAGAGGTGTCCGTAGGCTTTGGTCGAGGAAGATGTGCATTAAACTAAAAACAGACACTAAAATCGTGACCAACCTCCTGAGTTTTGTGACCACACGGTATGGATACACTTAACTGTTGGGCAAATCAAGTTTCCATCAATCCCTTATTCACCAGAAGAGTCGGTTCAGTAGGAGAAGCAGGGTTAAATAGGCAATCCTCGACGTACGACCACAGCTAAGGCCAAAATTTATGTTGCTAAGCGAGACACTTATTAAATGAGCTTTTACAATCCATAGTTGTTAAGTCAGTCGCTGCAGTTCTTAAGTTAGGAACACGGTTGTTAAGTGAATCTGGCTCTTCCATAGACTTTGCTTGTCAGAAGTACTCAAAAGGGGATGACATGACCCTGGGACCAAGAGTGGGCTGCTGGGGGTTCACAGGGGTTCGGAAGAATCTCTAGCTAACATTCTGTGCAGTTTGGATAACCCCCAAATCCCAATCCTGGCTGGCCCTGCCTGTTTTGGATGCAGGTAAGTGCAGGGCGTGTGCGGAGGCTCAGGGAGGGCGAAAAATGGGCCTGCTGGAAGTTCAGGAAGGCTGGGGCCCGTTTCCGGCCTCCAGAGGATCTCCGGAGCCTGGGGAGGCAGTTTTCACCCTCCCGAAAGCTTGAGGAAAGCCTCCAGAGCCCAGGGAGGGCAAAAATGCCCACCACCACCACCGTGGTGCAGGAGGCCAACTAAGCCACGCCTACCATGGCCACGTCCACCCAGCAACCAGGCAGAGAACCCCTTGTTAAAATTTTTGAAGCCCACCCCTGCCTGGGACACTGATACTGTCGTAAATAGGAACCAGTTGCCAAGCATTCAAATCTTGGTCACATGACCCTGGGGGTGCTGCCATGGTCGTAAGTGTGAAGAAAAACCGGCCATGTCCCTTTTTTTCCATGGGTTCGTAACTTCGAATGTTCACTAAACAAACGGTTGTAATACAGGGGAAGACCTGCATTCCTTCTGAGGAAGGTGGAAGAGCTGTAGCAACTCCTTATCTTGATCTACACGAGGTTTACCTCCTGGCAACCAAAGCAGGGCCCTGCCATGACCTCCCAAATGGTTTCACTTGATGGAGAAAAGAAGAATTCCTTTTCAACGTCTTCCATCGCCTTTGCCATCTCTTGCTCCTCCAAGTTCAGACTTGCCTCTAATCAGGCAGGAGAATTGTTGTCTCCTGCCTCAAAGTCCTGGATGAAGAATGTAAAAACACAGACACACACACACACAAACCCCTCAACTGGCTGTACTAGTTCCCGATAGGGGCGTCACCCCAGTAAGTGGCTTCCAAGTGCTGGGAAAGGGAAGTGATGGGTTAGAGAGTGGGATGGGATGAATGGAAAAAAACCCTCAAGGCAAGCAAGAAGCTGCTGAGCAGCCAGGTCTAAGGAGGCGTGGCTGAGGGATGAGAATGAACGCCCTGCCCAAGTCATCGACTTATATTTAATGTTTAAGCTTGAACTTTTTAAGGGACTTGACAGAAGCCGAACGTTCTCAAGACCGACAAGGGGAAAGAAAAAAGAACCAAGGCAACGTTGGGACTTAGACGACGTAATGATGGGTGTCTACCTCCAGCTCCAGATGAGCCCGGCTGTCCTTCTGGTGGCCTTGACATTTTTCATGAAAGGTAAGGGGACGGGAGATGGTATGGCAACTGCTACAGCTTCAGGATAAGCCATGTTGGAACCAGGAATGCTTGGAAGGCAAGGGGTGGCCTCTGGAAAAAGGCTTGGATGAGAAGTTCAAGTGGGAACCTCTGAGCTATCTTGGTTCAGCTCTCAGGAATGGTACCTAGTGATTGAAATTCTGGCATAAGGAAAGCATCGGGGATATAAAATAAAGGCCCATCCTTATCCATTTCGGCCTAATTGCTAAACCTATTTGTAATAAATCTAAATTCTAGCACAGAAGCTAAACAAATCCTTAAATGGAAGATTTTTCCAGGGCGTTAACCATACCAGGTTCAAATAAGGAACTTTGCTTGGCATAAACGCATGGAGGTGCCAAAACGGTTGCTCTAAAGATCAAAGCAATATTTTTTAGGCCATGTTGTTGCCAATGTGTGTCCACTGCAGTATATATTTACTTCATTGTACTGGTTTTTTAAATTAGTTTTAATTAATGGTTTGATTGTTCGCCACCACTCAGAGTTATTTGTTTGAATGGGCAGCCATATAAATTGAATAAATAAATAAATTATCTTAGATTACTGTATGTCATTTCCCTAAAATAGTTCTTGTGGCAAATGTCTGTCTGCCTGTCTATCTATCTATCTATCTATCTATCTATCTATCTATCTATCTATCTATCATCTATCTATCTATCTATCTATCTATCTATCTATCTATCTATCACCTGTCTATCTATCACCCGTCTATCAATCGTCTATCTATCATCTAGCTAACTAGCTAACTAGCTATCAATCATCTATCACCTACCTATCTGTCATCTATCTATCTATCTATCCATCCATCCATCTATCTATCTATCTATCTATCTATCTATCTATCTTTCATCTATCATCTATCTACCTATTATTTATCTATGTATCTATGTTTCTATCTATGTTTCTATCTCAGTCTCTCTCTCTCTCTGTCTCTGTCTGTCTGTCTATCTATCTATCTATCTATCTATCTATCTATCTATCTATCTATCTATCATCTATCTACCACTTATATCATCTGCATTCCTATCAACTGATTGAAGAATACAAGGCATTCTTTTAGTTTTTCAAAGGGTTAAGTATTAGTTTTCCAATTCAGGCTCTCTTAATCACAACTTTCCTTCAAAAGGAAGTTTACTTTCTTTTTTCTGTCTTTTTTTCCCCTATCATGAAATAATAGAGGCCATTGTCTACTTGTGAGCTGAGATGTGCAGCTGAAATAGCCAGGCTGATAAATTGCGAGGACAGTTGTACTATTCAACTCAGTGATGAATTTTATTGTATGGCTTGTGGCATGGCTTCATTTATTCACTTCATGCACTTCTCAACATTCTTTGGGCAATAGGCTATGGCAGTTCCATTGTGAACTCGTCTACATTGTTGAAAGGGAGGACAGCTGTAACTCTACTTCAGAGTTTCTCAACATCAGCAGTTTTAAGACGCGTGGACTTCAACTCCCAGAATTCCCCAGCCAGCCATTCTGCCCGGGAGATACTGGGAGTTGAAGTCCACACATCTTAAATCTGTTGAGATTGGGTAACCCCCTCTCTATTTGACTGAGGACACAATATGGCAACCTGGTTTTGGTCTCTTTCCAATACAAGCTGGCAAAATCAGAAAGGCATTCCGGTTCCTCATTATCCTCAGCAATTGGAAGACTGAGAGATAAGGCAACCATGACTCTCATTGAATAAATGATCATTTATTTAGATAAATACATCAGGAAATGGTCACCCATTGGGCCTATGAGGCTGAAGAGGATTTTACCACAGATCTCTGAACTTCACAGAAGATCTGGGGGAAAAGGACCTTGGCCTCCATTCTCCTCACCTCATAAAGAGCTGATAGAACCAACCATTTCCTCAATGGCAAGAGCAGGATGACATCACAAATGCCATGAGGTCATTGTACAAAGGACAAGAAATTTGGAGTTGACATAATTTGTAGAATTGACCTACATGACGTCATTGTGGCTTCTAACACAGGCCAAGGCTGGCAGTCTCAGAACAACAGGCAATGCCTTACCATCTGAGGGAAAAAATTGGTTTTTTTTTACAGTCAAGCCCATCTTTTGTTCCACAATTAACCCCCAAAGGCCAAAAAGGAAAGATAATTCAAAGAACAAAACAAACCATGGTTTATGGTTTTTTGCCTCTTTTCCAGTAGGCCTCTTTAGAAGCCTGATGACCACAGCCAACGGGGCCAAACCTATAGCTGTTCAGCATATGCCTCTTGTGCGTACATGCCTATACAATTATTTTACAAAATGGGAGATAGGGATGGAAAATAGGGATTTTTGTTTTAGGACATTTAACCATTGTTTCTGAAGGACTAGAAAGAGCAGGTTAGAAATAAAATTAAGATAACTTCAAAACAAGAAAATATGAGTGCTAAATAGAAGGGGATTCCAAGCATGATTTGTGATTGTGCAGTCAAACCAGGGGTGGAGTGGTGGGTTGCCCCTGGTTCGCACCGGTTCTGTAGAACCGGTAGTAAAACTGGTGGGAGGCCCCTCCCACCGACCCTGATGTCATCAAAACGCTTCTGCGCATGCGCAGAAGAGCATGCGCATGAGTGAAGCAAGCTCGTACGCACGGCCCCATTGCAAACCGGTAGTAAAGGTAAGTACAGCCCACTCCTGCAGGGGTGGTATTCACTTACTTTCCCTATTGGTTTGCAAATGAGAGCGCACACGTGTCCCCATCCAAGCATGCGCCCGGCCTTCCACGCATGCACTTTGCTGGTGCGCATGCTCCCGGCCTCAAAAATGTGCCTAAATAGGATGGCATAGAGCCGGTGTGGGTGGGTGGATCCAGCCATGATTTCTTCTACCGGTTCAGGTAAACCGGTCCAAACCAACTGAATACCATCTCTGAGTCCAACTCATACCTGCCTCAGACAGGATCTCTCTTCCACGGGATGTTTGACCCTACCAAAATTAATGATTCCTTTCAAATCTAAGGCCTCCTTCTCAAGACTTCGTTTTCCAGGGATAGAAAGTTCTTTAGGGTTACACAACACAAAATTCATAGGGTAGCTTTGTCAGCAAGGAATCATCGTTATGCATCATTCAACAGAAATTCCAGACTGGAGAAAGTTACGCAATATCCTAACTTAAAGCTCACCTGTGGAAATCATTTCAATAACCCGTTTTAGAGTCATCTAATTCGGCTTCCTGTCCAGAACTATCTCTGGTGTGATGTATCCGTATCCAGACTTCCATAAGGAAGGCCTTTGCACCGTTCCAGAATGAGCTTTCCACCTGGGTGATCTCACGGCACTGTTTTGGTTTCATGGCTAAGTCCAATTATTTCCGGCTATGTTTGTGGCTTATTGAAAACCGCAGAAAACCTGGTCTTTCTTTGAACTGCTGCAGCTGTGGAAAGCTTGTGGGTGACCTGTTTCCTCATTTGCAAGAGCTCTGGCAGCACCCTGTCCCTCAGCCTCCAGATATCCTAACAGGTCTTTCAAGGAGAGAAGCAGTTTGATGGAATCGCTTCTTCCAGATGCTAGGACTTCCTCATCTTATTTGCTCATTTGTTTATTTGGGTTTCGGCAGACAAATATAACATGAGTAAAGACATGGACGAAGAGGGCAAGCAGACTAACAAAGTTGGAAGGGACCTTGGAGGTCTTCTAGTCCAACCCCCTGCTCAGGTAGGAAGGAAACCCTCTACAATTCTGGACAAATGGTTGTCTTGAAAACCTCCAGTAATGGAGCTCCCGCAACTTCTGAAGGCAAGCCGTTCCACTGGTTGATTGTTCTCACTGTCAGGAAATTTCTCCTTAGTTCTAGGTTGCTTCTCTCCTTGCTTAATTTCCATCCATTGCTTCTTGTCCTGCCTTCAGGTGTTTTGGAGGCAGGTATTTCAGATTGACTGCTTCTTCTCTGTGACAACCCCTTAGAACACTATTATCATGTCACCCCTAGTCCTTCTTTTCATTAAACTAGACATACTCAATTACTGCCATTGTTCTTCATATGTTTTGGCTTCCGGTCCCTTAATCATTTTTGTTGCTCTTCTCTGCACTCTTTCTAGAGCTTCAATATCTTTTTTACATTGTGGCAACCAAAACTAGGTGCAATATTCCAAATGTGGCCTTACCAAGGCATTATAGAGTGGTACTAACACTTCACGTGATCTTGATTCTATCCCTCTGTTTAGGCAGCCTAGAACTGCGTTGGCTTTTTTGGCAGCTGCGCACACGGCTGGCTCATATTCAAGTGACTGTCCAAGGAGATTGGACTGCCATTTGTCAGAAATGGTGTAGGGTCTCCTGCTTGGGTAGGGGGATTGGACTAGATGACCTATAAGGTCCCTTCCAAATCTGTTAATCTATTAAATTCCTCTTGCAGTTGCTCCTATTAAGCCAAGTGCCACCTCTTCTATATCTGTGCATTTGGTTTTTCTTGCCTAAATATAGAACATTTTCCCCTTTTGTGTGAAGGGGTGGAGTGAGGAGCGTTTTTTGAGCTTCCAGCATTGAGGTTGGAGAGCAATTTTTCTGCCTGGTTTTAGCATGCTAAGATCTGTGGATGGTCATTCAATGCGTCTTTCAAAGAATGAGGGAGTGGAAAAAAAGGGATGCGAGGAAGTGTCCTGCTAAATTAGCTTTCATTTGGATGACATGAATCGATGCATTATTCTGTTAATGAAAGCTACTCATGTTGTTTAAAAAGATTCTGGAGAAACAGCTGTAGAAAGTTAGCACCCATACCCTCCTAGAAGAATGAAATATTTTGAGAAATATTAAAAAGGCAGCATATTATGTTTCCCTGGATGAGAAATGGAGGAACATGCTCTTGGAAAACAGCCATTGTGTATTTATCAGCACTTAAGAGGTAAAGAGATAGCTAGCTCTATTCATAAGCAAATACCCTCACCCAAGATCCAACAAAGATAGGATCACAATAGCCACAATAGGAATAGCCCAAAGTCCCTTTCTTGCATCATCTCAATTGCACCACTCCCAGTAGTCCAAACTTCAACCAAACCTAGCTCAGACAAACTCCTAGGATTTGTACATGGCCCCATGGGAGTCTGACAACAGCCAATAGAATGCAGGTTCTTGCACAGGAACAGAAAGCTCAAGTGCAACGCCCAAGAGAAGGTATAAATACCTCCCACTCTCAACTCCATGATGTCAGCTGCACCAGAAGTACAAACATGTGGTTCTGTTCATCAATAAATGGACCCTCTTTCCAATCAGCCTCCATTTTGTCTCCAGTGCCTTTCTCCCAGCTTGAAACTGAACCAGGTGGATATTTCTTCCAACACAGCAATAACAAGTGAACTGGGAGTGCAGTTGGACACAGTGCTGTGTTCCTGAGGTGCTCATGCAGGTGGAATTCGTATGAGACTCACCTTGGGCGGGGTCATCAGGATTAGTGAAATCACCCACCATGGATGAACCAGAGTGGAGAATGAAAGAGCTGAGAAGGTTATGCAGGAGAAAAACAGGGCAGAAGAGGCTATAATGAAAAAGCAGAGATCTGCAGATTAAGGCGAAGAAGTAAGAGCGGGTGGAGATGCCTGGGAAGAAGAGCCAAAAGCATTCAAAACAAGATGAGCCATCAAGTGGAGGGGAGAAATAGATTACTGTTTTCCAGGTTGGATTGGGGACATGCCCAGGAGGAGAAAAAGAAAACACAGGGGGAGTCCTTTGTGGGTTAATCATCTACTCTCAAATTACTATTGTCCAAAATGTATGTTAGCATCTAACATACATTTTGGCAGCTTGCAAATTCATTGTGCAAATTAGACAGTGAAAGAATTAGAATAGAATAACAGAGTTGGAAGGGACTTCGGAGGTCTTCTAGTCCAACCCCCTGCTTAGGCAGGAAACCCTGTACCACTTCAGACAAATGATTATCCAACATCTTCTTAAAAACTTACAGTATTGGAGCATTCACAACTTCTGGAGGCAAGTTGTTCCACTGGTTAATTGTTCTAACTGTCAGGAATTTTCTCCTTGGTTCTAAAGTGCTTCTCTCCTTGATTAGTTTCCACCCATTGCTTCTTGTCTTGCCTTCAGGTGCTTTGGAGAATAGCTTGACTCCCTCTTCTTTGTGGCAGCCCCTGAGATATTGGAACACTGCTATCATGTCTCCCCTAGTCCTTCTTTTCATTAAACTAGACATACCCAAATGGAGCCCCAGTTTTCTTTAGGAGTAATTCCACCTTTGCGGTGTGATTAGCCTACAACCAGATCCGGTCACCAAAAGCATTCCTCTGCTTCCTTAGATGCTTAATTTGGATGTGATCTCGCAATCAAAACACAGGTGGCCTTTTCCTTCCTTATCATTTCAGTCTTGGAGCTATTCAGGAGTCCTAATGAAAACAGAATAACAGAATTGGAAGGGAGCTTGAAGGTCTTCTAATCCAGCCCCCTGCTCAAGCAGGAAACCCTATACCATTTCAGACAAATGGTTGTCCAATCTCTTCTTAAAAACCCACAACTTCTGAAAGCGAATATCCCTCTTTTAAAAAGGTTGTGATGAGCTGAGAAGAACGGCCGTCAGAACGAAAGGAAAATTGGCTGGGGGACTTCCCCCCATAGTTTATCTCAGTTTTATGGATGCTTCCCATGAAAGGCTACATCAGTATGGCTGGCTGGCTCGCTGTGGAATTCTAGAAGTTGAAGTCCACAAGCCTTAAAGTTGCCAAGGCTGGACATTTCTGGTCTACATCAGTATATATCAGGGGTTAAATCCAACAGGTTCTGGAGAACTGGTAGCGGAAATTTTGAGCGGTTCGGAGAACCGGCAGCGGAAATTTTGAGTAGTTCGGAGAACCAGCAAATACCACCTCTGGCTGGCCCCAGAGTGGGGTGGGAATGGAGATTTTGCAGTATCCTTCCCCTGCCACGCCCACCAAGCCACACCCACCAATCCACATCACGCCCACCAAGCCACGTCCACGGAACCGATAGTAAAAAAATTTGGATTTCACCAGTGGTATATATTCACTCTTTTTAATTGGGGTTTTCTAATTTTGGACATCTGCTCTATACAGGTGCCTTGGCTCTGGAGTGCCACAGCTGTGTGGACTTGGGTGATGGCGGTTGCAGTCAGCAGCGGATGAAAAATTTGACCTGCCCAAGCAATGCCCACGTCTGTGTGGAAACCGTGGCTGCTGTGGAATGGAGTGAGTAGCCACAAAAATGCTTTTTCCAGCCCAAAGGGGGATGTGATACCACAGGGTTGAGTTTTCGATTCCTTCTTTAGTTCTGCAATTTAATTTAATTTAATTTATCGCATTTTGCAAGTGCAAAACTTTGATTTTTTTGGTTTCTCTGAAGCTTTTCTTCCCTTGCCAGAGTTGAGTCAGCAGACTCACCCAATGGTGAGAATGGGTGACATATAAATTTAGTAAAAACAAATACTGGTAGTCCTCAATTTACGACCACAATGGAGCCCTAAATTTCTGTCGCTAAGCGAGACAGTTGTTAAGTGGGTTTTGCCCCATTTTACAACCTTTCTTGCCACCGTTGTTAAGTGAATCACTGCAACTGTTAAGTTAGTAACATGGTTGTTAAGCGAATCTGGCTTCCCCATTGACTTTGCTAGTCAGAAGGTCACAAAAGGGAGATCACATGACCTCTGCAACCGTCATAAATATGAGTCCATTGCCAAGCATCCAAATTTTGGTCAGGCAACCATCGGGATGCTGCAACGGTCATAAGTGTGAAAAATGGTCATTAGTCACTTTTTTTCAGTGCTGTGGTAACTTTGAATGGTTACTAAACAAACTGTTGTAAGTTGAAGACTACCTGTATTTTTGCTTTCATTTTGAAGATACAAGTAGTGGCCAAAATTGTGGAAACCTTTTGGGAAAAGTTTCTAAAACTAGCTAATAACACCACTGTTTTTGGAGCAGTACCATAAAATTATATATCAATGGAAAGATAATTCAATCAAGAATGTAATGCAATAACTTTTATGAAGGATTTGCTATTAGAATAGCAGTTAGAGTATAAAGAAGAAAAGTGAAACACGTAGAAAAAAATGAGATATACCAAAATGATCACCATAGAAAAAATGAGATATACCAAAATTATCACCATGTCAGTTAATACTTAGTTGGGTAAACTTTAGCATGAATTTTTTTTTATTATTTTGATTTATATGCCGCCCTTCTCCGGAGACTCAGGGCGGCTTACAATGCGCTAAGCAATAGCCTTCATACTTTTGTATATTTATACAAAGTCAGCTTATTGCCCCCACAAACTGGGTCCTCAATTTACCTACCTTAGAAAGGATGGAAGGCTGAGTCAACCTTGAGCCTGGTGAGATTCAAACCTGCAATAATTGCAGGCAGCTGGTGTTAATAACAGGGTGCTTTAGACCACTGTACTATCCAAGGCTCTTATGGCCTTACAACGTCTCCCCATGGAGTGAACCAAGCCTTTTAGTTCTGCAGCTATAATGTGAAACCAAGATTGAATGATTGCTTCTATTCACTGTGTTTTATTGCTGGGTCACTTCTGACTAAGAAGTTTCTTTAGTCGGCTCCATAGATTTTCCATTGGGTGAAGGTCTGGGCTATTCCCAGGCCATTCCAGCAGTGGAATAGGATTATCTTGAAACTCCAAAAAAAAAAAAAGTGGTGTTATTAACCATCAAACCTCAAAAATACACTTTTCCCAAAAGGTTCCCACAATTTTGGCTACTACTGTACCTTTCAGCATCCCTGATTGCCAATAAGTTGGTGATGGATATTGGAGACTCTTTGCAGCCTCCTTTCCACGCTAAATTTCCCAACCTGTACCTTCATGGCTCTTCAGACGGCATTTCCTCCTGATGAATTAAAGTCCAACGAATTAACTTGGGTAGAATTGGATAGAAGGGTGGGAGGCTACAAATTCTGGAGAGAAGGCCCCACATGTGAAGAGAAGAAACCGACATTCACATACATTCCATGGTCAACTTGTAACTACTGGTAACCAGACCTCACCTCCCCTTCCATGCTTTTTGTGGCTGGCTGGGGAATTCTGGGAGTTGAAGTCCATAACGCCTTAAAGTCTACAAGGTCGCCATCTTTGGAGAGCCCTGTTCTAAGCCGTCTTATCTTCCTCTGTAACCTCTTGGTTCTTTCAGGTCACGGGAAGTTCTCCGTTGGCGAAAAGGGTTGCGGGCTGGGCATGCCAGGAACCAATGACAAGGCGGTGGAAGTGCACGGCATCCTGGCCTTCTCTCAGCTCCACCAGTGCAACACGAGCCAATGCAACATTAAACTGGACATCAAAGCACTGCAACTGCAACCCATGGGTAAACCTCGGCCCACATAAGAATGATGCTTCTCTTTAAAAGATAGTCTTAGCCATCTACTGCTATGTCCCTGTGGAATATTGGAATATTTTCCCAGCATCCTTGATAAACTGGGACTTTCCGAATATGAATTGTCCCTAGCTTGTAAATTAAATAAATTGGGTGGGTGACTTTGGGCCAGTCTATCTCAGCTCAACCGCTGTGGGGAAATAGAAGGCAGGAGTCTTAGGTATGTTCACTGCCTTAAGTTAAACAATGTCGACGCGCGGCCCCCAGGGGGAGAGCCTTCTCTGTGGGGGCACCCACCATAAGGAACAAGCTCCCCCCAGAGATACGGACAATCCCGGATCTTCGCGCTTTCCGCCGTGCCCTCAAGACATTTCTATTCCAGCAGGCTGGCGTGGACTAACCTCTTCTAAAACTGCTCTTAAATTCTTAAATCTTAATCTGATAAATTTAGAGTTTTCATTTTAGGTTCAAGACCAAATTATTTAATTGTATTTTAATCAATCTTTAAAATATTTGTATTATATGTATTTTATCATTTGACTGTATACCGCCCTGAGTCCCCCGGGAGTAGAGCAGTATATAAATATAATAAATAAATAAATAAATAAGTTATATATATAAGGTAGTGGTGAAATCCAATTTTTTTTAGTACCGGTTCTGTGGGCATGGCTTGGCAAAATCTACATTACCTCCCCACTCCTAGGGGAAGGATATTGCAAAATCTCCGTTCCCACCACAATCTGGGACCAGCCAGAGGTGGTATTTGCCAGTTCTCCGAACTACTCAAAATTTCCGCTACCGCTTCTCCAGAACCTGTCAGAACCTGCTGGATTTCACCCCTGATATAAGGGTAGAATAAAAATATAATAATGATAATAATAACAACAACACAGCAATAATATGCCGCCCGGAGAAGGGTGGCATATAAATCAAATTTAAAAAATAATAATAATAGCAATAACAGGAAGAACTGCGAGGAAAAAATACAGGAAGGAAAAGAGTAGCAAGATAAAGATCAGTGTTTCTCAACCTTGGCATCTTTAAGATGTGTAGACTTCAACTCCTAGAATTCCCCAGTGGGGCAAGTCCGCACATCTTAAAGTTGCCAAAAATTGAGAAACAGCGATCTAGATATCCACAGAAAATTACATTGATGTGTTCCTATAGAAATGAGCTCACCTTCAGGGACTATTTGTCTTTTGTCATCCCGAGGCCCGCAAACAACGATTGCAATACTTTGTGTAAAACATACAATAGCCACAAAACCAATTTACCTAGAACGATGTCTCTTCCGCCGTGCCTTTGTGTGCTTAGGCTAAGAGCTTTTTTTTTTTTTTTTTGCATAATGTGCAAATACGCTTTTAATGGTTTTGTTTCCGTTATCCTTCCCTTTTATATAAATCCCAACAATCCTCTTTCTGGGAAAGAAAAGGTGAGGTGCAGCTGAATCAATAACTAACAGAGGCAGCCTGTTTAAATTTAGAACCGGTTTCAAAAGCCTCTTTTGGCTACCCGTATTTATCGGCGTATAACACGCACAGGCGTATAACACGCACCTTCATTTTAAGAGGGAAATTTCAGGAAAAAACTATGCTCCGACGGCCGCGAGAATTAGACATGAGGAAGGCGCGGGTTGCCGGTACTTGTTAATACTGTAAAAACATGGCTTCTTAACATTATATCGGCGTATAACACGCACACATCATTTGCCCCCTATTTTCAGGGGGGAAAAGTGCGTGTTATACGCCAATAAATACGGTAATCTTCGTTTAGTTTATTTATTTGTCAAGCATAGATAAGATAACAGGTAAAAGTATAAACATAATTTGAATACATGAAAAGTGTAAGAGTAAAAAGGAATATTAGGGCAGGGACGGTAGGCACGCTGGTGCACTTATGCACGCCCCTTACAGACCTCTTAGGAATGGGGTGAGATCAACAGTAGACAGTTTCAGGTTAAAGTTTTGGGGGTTTGGGGAAGAAACTACAGAATCAGGTAGGGCATTCCAGGCACTGACCACTCTGTTACTGAAATCATATTTTCTGCAATCGAGTTTGGAACGGTTTACCTTGAGTTTGTATCTATTATTTGCTCCTGTATTCGTGTGGTTGAAGCTGAAGTAGTCATTCACAGGAAGGACATTGTGGCGGATAATTTTATGTACTATGCTTAGGTCAGACTGAAGTCGGCGTAGTTCTAAATTGTCTAAGCCCAAAATCTTGGGTTTAATCTTGGCGCTAGTCTGGTTTAAGAAAAAATTATAAATACTCCTGGCCCAACCCAGTTTTAGTGCTTCTTCTTGAATTCAACCAATTTAAAGTTCTTATCTTTTTCATCCTCGATAATGCTATTTTTTTTTTCCTTTTTTAAAAACGGCTCTACCTCCAGATAACGTGAGCGCTCGGATTCCCAACGGAGTGGAGTGCTACAGCTGTGATGGAGACAACTGCACAATGGACCAGTCTGCCATTGTCAAGTGTTACGATAATTTCCGAGGTTGTTTCCATGGCAATGTCACTATGAAAGCAGGTGAGACCTCTGAAGGTCATTAAAAAAAACCCAAAAATGTGACTAATTTGGCTGTCTTGGGATTCCAGCGACCGTAGGGCCCTAAAGAGCCTTGGATAGTACAGTGGTCTAAAGCCCTGTTATTAACATCAGCTGCCTGCAATTATTGCAGGTTCGAATCTCACCAAGGCTCAAGGTTGACTCAGCCTTCCATCCTTTCTAAAGTAGGTGAAATGAGGACCCAGACTGTGGGGGCAATAAGCTGACTTTGTATAAATATATACAAAAGTATGAAGGCTATTGCTTAGCGCATTGTAAGCCGCCCTGAGTCTCCGGAGAAGGGCGGCATATAAATCAAATTAAAAAAAAATATATGTCGGATTTCTTCCTTTCCTAGGAAAGGAGGAGCAGGGGAGATGGATTAATAGAGCTTAGAGGATGAGTAAGGGATCAATGTCCTCTGAGTGAAGGCCATCGTAATAACCCAGCTGAAATAAAAATTATTTTCTAATTGTGCAGGAAATCACGTTCTCCGATATATAGTAAAAACAGAGAGGAAGCTGAGGTTAAAAGAGGGTATTCAGTTATGCTCGGAGAATGGCAAACGTTTAAGAACTACAATTATGCTAGTGGTTTTGTTTTGTTTTTTAAATTTCTACTTATTTGTTTTTTGTTTTTTGTTTAAAAACCCCACAGCATTTATATTTCTCTGCCAGATAGACTTCCTTCCCTTAAACTTTCTTGGTTTTTTTTGTTTTTTTTAAAAAGTTACAGAATTGCTGCAGTGCTGTTGGGAAGGGAGTGTATGATTTGACAAACTGTTCACATTCTTGACTTTTTAACGGAGATTAAATATAATGAATTGTTTTGTTAACCTTGACTCAAAAAAATCTTTTTGCGCTGAACACATTCCACATTTGGAATGGAGCGGGGGTGGGGGTGGGGAGGGGGTGGAAATAACACTTTGGACCAAAACTGTTAGCCTTGAAGGAGGACATCTGCCTTAAAGTTGCTTCTTCTCATCTTTTCCAGGGAATTTTTCACTGACCAAACCCATCAAAGGATGCGTTCAAGATGGCGACTGTACCAAGGTCAGGAAAGGGAGCCCTGCCATCACCCTCTCAGGCTCCTGTTGTTCAGGGAATCTTTGCAACACCAATCTCTCCAACAAAACACACTTCTCCACCTCCATCCCAAGGCTGGCCTTCCTTCCAGCTGAAGACCCCAAGGAGAACGCAACCGCCACTACCCCTTCGATGTCCGTCCGGGTCAACGCAGCCACAGCAGTAGCTTCTACTTCTGGCAAGCTCATCCGTTCTCTTGCTGTGAGCCCGTCGGTGGGCAGCCCTCAGAAGGACCACAGTCATGACCACGACCATGACCACGACCATGACCACAGTCACGAAGAGGATGAAAAGAACAACGTCGTTCAAAATAGGAAAGTGGTCCCTTCTGTGACGGTTGAAGAAAGACACGTCGGTGGGCCGAAGGGAGCCGTAGCAGGCTTGCAGGGATCAGTCCTGGTGACTTTCCTGCTCCTTGGCTTATGTCTGTGAAGGTGACTCAAAGGAGTGAAATGACATTCGACCTTCTTCCTTCTCCCCCCCCCCCTTCGCTAGATTGAAGCTTATCGCGTACAGCTTTGCCTCATTTGGTACGATCTCTCCCATTCTGAGCAGGAGGTTGGACTAGAAGGCCTCCAAGGTCCCTTCCAACTCTGTTATTCTATTCTGTTAATTCTGTTTTGTCTGTCTGTACTAGGCCTCTTCTCAAGAAGCCAGCATTTTGGACGTAATGTCCGATTGATGACGTTTGAGTATCGGAAATAAATTTTCCTTTGGTGCGCTTTAGTGGTGGGTTCCTCCCGGTTCGGCCTAGTTCTGCCGAGCCAGTAGCGGTGACGATATGACGTCACCGAACCGGTTCTGCCTCCCACCCACCCCCTGCCCCCCCGCCCCATGTGTTATTCTTACCTTTTATTTGGCCCCACCCCCAATTTATTGCTGCCTCCTGAGTCCCAGCTGATGGCTAGAGGGAAAAAAACTGCTTAAACTCTTGCCGCGGGGCTTCAAAGGGCCGCCCTACAGCTGATCAGTGTTAAAAGGCAGTGTGGTGGTAGACCGGTGCCTCCAAAAACAAATGGGTAGACCGGTACAGCTCTGCAAGCAGTTAAAAGCCTGGTAGACCAGTCCCTCTGCTAAATCCTAAAGAATTGTCACATGACCATCAAGCCATGCCCACAAAATAAACCACGCCCACAGTACTGGTAATAAAAAATTTTTAGAACACACTCCTGGTGCGCTTCTCTGTAACAGGTAGTCCTTGACTTACAACCATTTGTTTAGTGATCGTTCAAAGTTACAGTCGCACCGAAACAAGTGACCTTCAAACTATCCCTTGCACTTATGACCGTCACAGCATCCAAAAAATAATGTGGTCAAAATTCAGGTGCTTGGCAACAGGCAAATATAGTTCGGCATTGCAGAGTGACGGGATCACCATTTGTGACCGTCCCAGATGGCTTCTGATAAGCAAAGTCAAAGAGAGAAGCCAGATTCTCTTAATGACTACATGGCTCATTTAACAACTGCAGTGATTCACTTAACAACCATGGCAAGAAAAAGGTTGTAAAATTGGGCATATGGCACTTAACAAGCACCTTACTTAGTAGTAAAAAAAAATTTGGTCTCCATTGTGCTCTTAGGTCCAGAACTACCTGTACTTTATTTTCATGGTAGTCATTAGAAATTAAGATTCACTGATCTGGTACATGATTTATCTCATGTTTATGGGCAGCAAAACCTGGTTTCACTCTTCCAAAACAAAGTCAAATTCCTTTTGCCATGGGAGTCTTTTCCTGCCCTCCTCTTCCAATATTATTTTGTGCCGATCAGACTTCCAGAGTTTTGGCGGTTCGCATAAATTTTGACTTGACAGAGGTCAGAAGGAAGGCGCATACTTAAATTAAGCTGTAACTTAATGACGTGAAACCGACCAACTCAAAGAAATCAGCTTTTTGCGTGGGCCCTAATGATTTAACCCTGTCAAAGTGTTCTGAAAATCATGAATGCCAAAATGTGTCTGAGATCCAGGAGGTGGTAGACAGGTTTTGGTTGAGAGCTTACACGAGGAAGAGTGTAGAGTTAGGTGGGCTATTGCCACTTTGAAATTTGGATTTTAATCCTGAAATGCTGGAGCAGAGCTATGAAAGTCTAAAATCAACACATGTAGCTCTTTACTTTTTCAAGGGGATCTATCCCAGGGGTGAAATCCAGCAGGTTCTGACAGGTTCTGGAGAACCGGTAGCGGAAATGTTGAGTAGTTCAGAGAACCGGCAAATACCGCCTCTGGCTGGTCCCAGAGTGGGGTGGGAATGAAGATTTTACAATATCCTTCCCCCCTGGAGTGGGGTGGAAATGGAGATTTTGTAGTATCCTTCCCCAGCCACGCCCAGCAAGCCACACCCACAGAACCGGTAGTACAAAAATTTAGATTTCACCACTGATCTATCCTGACTTCAGTGAATGAATAAAAGGAATCAAACTGTAACCCTCACCAGACAGATCATGTGAAATAGGAAATAAAACCTTTAGATGGCAATTTTGCATTTTAAGTACTTTCCATAATTTGCACACGCGAGAAATGTTTATTTTTAACATTTGCAGAGGAGATGGATATCGGGGGTTTTGCCTTCTCATGCTGAATTGAGCCTGGAACCAACCAGCAAACATCTGCTCCGTAAACTGAGATCAAAGCCAATAGAACGCCAAATCAAGGGATAAGACAAAGATTGAAGTTTTGGCTAAGTTCATACAACGCTCTAGACCAGGGGTGTCAAACTCGATTTCATTGAGGGCTGCATCAGGGTTGTGTTTGACCTTGGAGGGGGGGGGCAGGGTGTGTGTGGTCAGAGTGGGCGTGGCCTGCTTGATGTCACTCATGTCAGGGGCGCCTGTGGCAGCCCGAGTGCTCTGCTAGTGAAAACAGGCTCCCGAGCTCCGTTTCCAGGAACGATGGCCTCGTTCAACTCTCTGCCGGCGCAAACGGAGCTTATGAGGGCTGGGTGCGGCCCTCCCGAGCTCCGTTTGTGCTGGCAGAGAGTTGCACCAGACCGTCGCAGCCGGAAATGGAGCTCAGGAACCCATTTTCATTGGCAGAGACACCGCAGGCCGGTCCTTCACTGTTTCCAGAGTGGCTCTGTGGGCCAAATCTAAGCACCTTGCGGTCCGGATGCGGCCTGCGGGTCTTGAGTTTGACACCCCTGCTCTAGACCACTGATGGCTAACCTTTTTGCCGCCATGTGCCGAAAGTGAGGGTGTGGGGGAGGGGTCGTGCATGTGCGTGCCCACACTCATAATTCAATGCACCCCAGGACATTTCCAGGCTCTGGAGGGCCTCTGGGGAGGGTGGGGAAGGCTGTTTTTGCCCTCCCCAGGCTCCTAGAAAGCCTCTGGAGCCTGGGGAGAGCGAAAAATGGGGCTTCCTCACCATACCACCCCCCAGAGGCTGGAAACAGCCTGTTTCCTGGCTTCCAGTGGGCCTGGAAGGCCCAAAAATCAGTTGCCCGGCACGCGCATACATGCTGCAGCTGAGCTAGGGCAATGCTCGTGTTCCCACTGATATGGCTCCGGGTGCCACAGGTGGCACACGTGTCATAGGTTCGCCATCACGGCTCTAGACTAAACTAAAACGAGGGTTGTTTGTGAGTCAGCATATTGCGTATTTCCAGCCATTACCTTAGCATGTCACAATGAACCAGGTCATTGGATTAGGGCACAATACAATTTATTCATTGGGCTCTAGAATGTTATGTGAATGAAGAAATTGTATTTAATTCACTTGGGTGAAGGGTGTGTTGTAGGAACCCAGCTCCTGAATCTCAGCAGAAATCCCACCCACCCTTGTTGCTCTCAAGCAGGAACAAATCATGAAATCCCCAAAGTTTAAACACATCTGGTGCTGTTATTCTTCATTCAGTTTATTTTGTTCCTGTTTGTAAATAGCTTTAATTGTGACTCTTGCCAAAGTAATAAATTGCAAGGAAAACTGGACTCGGAAAGATATTAACAAATAAAGAGATCGGAACTTGGCTGGTCAAAGTGCCTTCTTAGGAGATTTGCAGGGTGTGTGTGTGTGTGTGTGTGTATGTGTCTTGCTTCTTATTGCTCATCGCTCTTGTTATTTGCCATTTTCATGCTATGAGTCTGTTGGAAGAAACGTCCATCTGGGTTCAGTTCCAAGTGGGGAGAAAGACACTGGAAACATGGAGGCTGATTGGAAAGATGGTTTAATGGTGAAGCAGAACCACCAAGCACGTCTGATTCTGGGTAGCTGACCACATGGAGTTGAGAGAGAGAGGTATTTAGATACCCTCTCTTGGGCCTTGCCCTTGAGCTTCCTGTTCCTGTGCAAGAAATATATTCTATTGGTTGTCAGATTCCCATGGGGCTATGCAGCGATCATAGCAGAGGTGGGTTTCAGCAGGTTCTGACCAGTTCTGGAGAACCAGTAGCAGAAATTTTGTGTAGTTCGGAGAACTGGTAAATACCACATCTGCCTCCCCCCTGTCCCATCTATTCTCGGCCTCCTGAGTCCCAGTTGATCGGGAGGAAATGGGGATTTTGCAGTAACCTTCCCCTAGAGTGGGGTGGGAATGGAGATTTTAAATATCCTTCCCCTGCCATACCCACCAAGCCATGCCACACCCACCAAGCCACACCCACACAATCAACGCCAAAGGTGCATGGAACACTGTTCCCTTCCCACCAGAGTTGGTCTCTATTTTTCTACTTGCATTTTTTACATGCTTTCAAACTGCTAGGTTGGCAGAAGCTGGGAGAAGTAATGGGAGCTCACCCCGTTACACGACACTAGGGATTCGAACCGCTGAACTGCCCACCTTTCAATTGACAAGCTCAGTGTCTTAGCCACTGAGCCACTGCGTCTCTTCTCTTACAACCATAACTTCCATTGTTAAGGAAGACAATTGTTAAGTGAATTTTGCCCTACTGACTGAGCCACCGTGTCCCTACACAGAGTAGTTACTGGTGGCAAAAACAGCTTTCTTAAAGCTTGCTTTTGCTTAGCAAGCCAAGATTAGCAAATATAAATAAAAATCTGGTTCCAAATTTCCTAATGGACACCTCAACTATTGACTACTTTTGAAGGCTGGCCTTGCTCCTATTTGGAGCCCAACTCAGTGAAATGATTAAACTGAGGGAAAAATAACAAGAGTTTTTTTTAGGAGGAACTATCTTTCAATAACTACAGATTTTCTTACATAAGACCATGCTTTGTCTAAGGTTGACCAAGACCTACAGTGGAGAAAAGGGAATTGGAGAAGAGGAAGGAAAGAAGAACAGAGGCGAGGGATAGAGGATACAGACTACCCTTTCACACAAAAGAAACACTACGCAACCTTGTTAAGCCTGTTGTTTGTCTATAATATATAGGGCTACTGTGTGGGGGAGGTTACTGTTAGTCATTCTCAGATTGTGCATGACTATCACATGCGGTTCTTCAGTTGTGTGTCTTTCTTCTATCTTCCTTGCTTAGTTAAAGAACGTATCATAGTTATTTCCTTGAAAAAAAGAGTTAAAATCTTCATTTTTTCCATCCACTTGACCTGCACCCAAGAGAAAGAACTGGGTTGGCTGCCCAGTAGTATAAAAATAAATAGTAAGATATATTGGGCATCAATTAGATCCAGCTAACAGTGTCGGTGGCTTAGTTTTCTGAGTGTCAAGGGAAGAAAGCTGAACTTTAAATGTTACATTTCCCCAGATGAGTAGATAATAAATTATCTAGTAATTTTTCAGTAGAAATTTCCCTTAGTTTTCCTAAGGGAAAACTCTTTGACGACCAAAATTACTTAACAACAAACTTTCTTAACTGATCTTCTCCAGACACAAAGACAAGCTCCTATTTTCATTAACACAAAAATCCTAAACAACATAGGGAATGGCTCTTTCTGAGATCTGTCTAGACCAATATTTCTCCCACCTTGGCAGCTTGAAGATGTATGGATTTCAACTCCCAGAATTCCCCACCCAGCAAGGCTGATTTAGGAGAATTCTGGGAGTTGAAGTCCATATATGTTCAAGTTGCCAAGGTGGAGAAACACTGGCCTAGACTACTGTGTTCCTCAGTCTGGGCAACTTTAAGATGTGTGGAGTTCAACTCCCAGAATTCTCCTATCAGCCTTGTTGGCTGGGGAATTCTGGGAGTTGAAGTCCACAAGTCTTAAAGCTGCCAAGTTTGAAGACATCTGGTCTAGATTCTAGATAAAAGCAATACACGTTACTCTTAGGGCTTGAAGAGGGACATTGTCATTTATCAGAGCTATTTTCAAGGAACGAAGCAGCAACTATATTTTATTTCATTTGGACAATTTGTAGAATAAATGTTTGCTTTTCTGCATTCTACTTCTTTTTGGTCAACAAGCTGTACCAAGTAACTGTCAGGGTTCCAAGTAATAAAGCCATTGCACTGGTGGAAAAATTTATAGAATGTCGTATATGAGCATTTACACTTAATTAAGACTCTCAAAATCATGCCCACTCTTCTTTCTAAGATTGGGTTGGCCTTTTTAGATTTTACTTTTCACGATAGCTTATCCATGGTAATCAAATAAAATCTGTCTAAGAATAGTTTCGCTGTGGATACAATAAATGTACTCCGAGAAAAATTAGGAGCCCTAGGAAGGAAGGAAGGAAGGAAGGAGGGAGGGAGGGAGGGAGGGAGGGAGGGAGGGAAGGAAGGAAGGAAGGAAGGAAGGAAGGAAGGAAGGAAGGAAGGAAGGAGAAGAGGAAGAAGAAGAAGAAGAAGAGGAGGAGGAGGAGGAAAGGAAAGAAGGAAGGAAGGGGAAGGGGAAAGGAAAGGAAAGGAAAGAAGGAAGGAAGGGGAAGGGGAAAGGAAAGGAAAGGAAAGGAAAGGAAAGAAGGAAGGAAGGGGAAGGGGAAAGGAAAGGAAAGAAGGAAGGAAGGGGAAGGGGAAAGGAAAGGAAAGAAGGAAGGAAGGAAGGGAAAGGAAAGGAAAGGAAAGGAAAGGAAAGGAAAGGAAAGGAAAGGAAAGGAAAGGAAAGGAAAGGAAAGGAAAGGAAAGGAAAGGAAAGGAAAGGAAGGAAGTTTCTTGCATGGAACAATGCTGAGGTGGGATCTGGGTGATTGGAAAGCTAGAGGAGGGGCTGATATATGGGTAGTCCTCCACTTACGACTTTTCACTTAATGACAGTTCAAAGTTACGGTAGCCCTTGGAAAAAGTGACTTACAACCCATCCTTGAAGTTACGACTATCACACCCACCCACGGTCACACAATCACAATTCAGGCGCTTAGCAATCAAAGATGGAGTCAAGATGCAGAGAGACAGATCTAAATTCATTTTTGTGGCTGAGGGTGAGCTCGAACCAGGAATATCTTGGACCAAAAGCACCTCCCTTCCACCCAAACAACCAAATAAATTGAGGCACTCCTGTACGTGCGAACCCCACCAATGAGTTGCTTTAGGAGAGATCGGCCGAACTTGTTCACCCAACCCTTGAATCTCCAGCAACAAGACGCAACTCGTTTACAGGTGGCTGAAGAGCAGGCCTGAGAAGCATCAGTCATTCGTAATTCCAAGCCACATCATCAGATTGCGAGGACTTCCCAGCTGGTTGTTTTTCAGAGAAGGTGACAAGAGTCCAAAGACTCAGCAAGTCTTGAAACGTTTGGACAAGTGAGACCGTTCCTGAAGCTTCCAAGATAGGGCAACGGGTACTGTACGCTCTGCATGGCTTGCCAGAGATTGGGAGTGACACACTTGTTATGGAAAGGGTAGCACGGAATATGTTAAAGGGCTGTCTTGAATCACGGGCGTTCGGTAAATCATGTGGTTCCTCAGAAATAAATCAGCAGGAACCCGACCAAGAGCAGAGCCTTTGCTTTTTGTGGTGGCTGCAAATTGGCTTTTCACACCCACCTGGCTTGATCCGCACACATGACGTATGTCGAGTGAATTCAATTTAAGCCACCACAGGAGCAGCCCTCCCTTATCAAAAACACTCCTCTCCAAGACTTCCACCCGACAACATTTCTCAACTCTTAGTTCCCCTTCTTCTAGGGGATTTATTTTAAGAGCACTCTTGGCTTCTGCGGAATGGGCACTTTGCGATGATGCCCATCATTTTTCACAGCCTGGCATAACCACAATCATTCCAGTCAGGAACAGGAGGTGAATCTTCAACAGTGGAGAGATTCTGCATGATCGCATCTAGCAGGAAGAGATTTTCCTCAAGTTCCTCTTTTCGGCAGGAGTTAATCTTGGCCTTGGATGAGGTCCAAAATCACAACCAGGCGGAGAAACTAAGCGGCAGCCAAGAAATCTGCATTCTTATTTTTTTTTGTAAAGGGAGCCCAGAGAAATACAGAAGACCTAATTCCTGCAGCCTAAAACAGGTAATTCCAGGGTTTGATCCGGGGCACCACACCTTCACCTTCACACCACAGTTTCTGGGAGAACTGTGCAAATTCCAGAATAACAACAGTCTTGATTCTTGTCCTTGTCTACGTTGTTTCTGGATGTGTTAGACTGTCCAAACTTGGGATGGATGTGTTTTGGTTTGCTCTATCTTGAGAGATGGGTTCTGCTCGATCACATCTTGTCATGTTTCACTAGTTTTATAGCCACCCAAGAATGAAGTTTGTAGTCTTGTGGTTTTGCATTACAAAGTACGTGATTGTGATAACCAGGCAAGTTTTATTCCGGTGTGATGTGCTGACTTGATTTTAGCAGCTGGACTGGATTGGAAAACAGCTTGATTAGAGCTAGGTGTACACACTTTCTAATATCGGCACACTTGTGGGACGGCTAGAGATTGGTGGCACCCGTCCCGTTGTGCAATGTACACAAAAATATTTCTCTTCACAAGGAGTTCAAGTAGCTTAACTGGAAGTGACTTTATCAAAGAACTAGGAATTCCGAAGTCAATTAAAGTATTATTTAACTTTCCCTACCTGACCCAAAGGTGTTTTTTTTTTTCAGGAGGCAACTGGACTTCCTTCTTTTTTCTTTTGAAGGCGTTTCGCTTCTCATCCAAGAAGCTTCTTCAGGATAGCTGAAGCTGGCAGGATAGCGGGGAGTGGAAGGATTTATATTCCTTGCAGACACAGCTGGAC
>WNWU01000046.1:3359036-3384679 GCA_012654045.1 Ptyas mucosa | reverse complement strand
ATAGCGGGGAGTGGAAGGATTTATATTCCTTGCAGACACAGCTGGACATTTGCATCCTTTTAGAGGGTCGTTGAAGCACTTGGAGGTTTATCTGTGTCCTCAAGGTCACCTGAGTGGTTTTCCTGATTCCTGTAATCTGCATTTTTTTCCCCTCTGGAAATCCATTCCTGCTCCCACACCATTCCAAGCGTGTTTGTTCCAAATTGTATAGCTAAAAGTCAGTCAAAGACTTGACCTGGATGACTGACAAACTCTACAGACTTTTCCCTACCTGAGTTCACCTCCCACCCTTTAAAAAAAAAAAGAAATGGAAGATCTTCAATAATTAAAAGTACTCAAGTATAAGAGCAGAGCCTGGACCTATGGAGACACTGGTCTAACATTATGTCTAACATCTAATGTTGGCCTAACATAGATCTGAGATGCAGGTCCTGTTTGTTAGGGAATTATATTCCCTAGGAGATGGTCCTATTCTGCCATGGTGCCTGCCTTATGAGACATTCTCTTCCTTAAAGTGAGGTGAGCTCCATCCCTGTTAATATTCCAGAAGACCAAACTATTTGAATAAGATGATTTAGAGTTAGGGTTAGGTTTTAGAAAAAAGATTGACTTTAAATTAAAGGGTTTCAATTTGAAAAAAGTAATGAGAGGGTGGGGGGGGGGGAATTGACCAAGGTTAGAGATTAGAGCGAATGATAATATTGGTTATATACCAGAAGATACAGAAGGAAAATAAAACAAAAAAATTAGAGAGAAAGAATATTATGGCAAAAAAATGTGCGGGAGAAAACTAAAAGCTATAGACAATTTGACTCGGCCAATACTCTGTTCAGAAAAAATGTATTGTTTGTTTGTGTGTGTTTGTTTTGAAAAAAAATAAAAAACTTTTCTAAAAAAAAATATTCCAGAAGACCTTCAAGACCAGGCTAAATCTGAGGATCTCAGAGAACTGGTAAGATCTTGAAGTAGCTCCAATACCGAAGTTCACATTCTTCTCACTTGGGTTTTCTAGTTTTTAAATATTTTTTTAAATAAGGAGTGTTTTGATATATTTATCGTTCTAATTTATTGTTGTACGGAGCTCCAGAAATGCTTTTTGTGAGATGGGCCGCCATATAAAAATGATAGATAAATATTATAGAAATGTTTAGAAGCATCAGATGCTACAGCTGGGCATTCAATCCCATCCCTACAATGTAAGTCCTCGAGAGTTCCTGATGACCATCCAATCTTTGATTTGAAATTTCTGACTTTGGAGAAGCTGCCACTTTCTGAAACCATCTACTCGCACCGTCAGCACTTTCATTCTTTGAACCCCTGGGAAATGCAGAAGTACCCTAAATTTCTATAGGGTATATATGGAGAAAGATTGCAACCCCGTTCTTCCTTCCTCCTTTTGACCATGTCTGGTGGTTCCCCTGAGCTTGGCGAAAGCTCCTTTGTCGCTAGTTCATTCAATTGTTGGATTAGAGATGCTGAAATTCTACCACCTAGTGATGAATTTGGGGAGCAGCACATGAGTTATATTTTTTCCCCCTTGGCTTCCTGTTGTAGAAATTGTGAGTCAAATAACATTGATTATCAGTTGTGGCAATATGGCTATCATAAAATTCTATTGCCTTATCTCGGGGTGAAACCCAAATTTTTTTACTACCGGTTCTGTGGGTGTGGCTTGGTGGGTTTGGCAGGGGAAGGATACTGCAAAATCTCCATTCCCTCCCCACTCCTGGGGGAAGGGTATTGCAAAATCTCCATTCCCACCCCACTCTGGGGCCAGCCAGAGGTGGTATTTGCCGGTTCTCCGAACTGCTCAAAATTTCCGCTACCGGTTCTCCAGAACCTGTCAGAACCTGCTGAATTTCACCCCTGCCTTATCTATCAAGTCCAGCCTGTATCTTTTACCACCCCAGTCAAGTAAAATTCCCTCTGGGATAGCCATATTGCCACAGCTGAGGGGAAAGAAACAAGAGGAGAATTGGAAACAGGTAACAGTAACAGACCCGGAAGGGACCTTGGAGGTCATCTAGTCCAACCCCCTGCTCACGCAGGAGACCTATATTAGGGATTCAAACCGCCGACCTTTCTGGTCGACAAGCTCAGCGTCTAAAGGACAGGAGGAATCAACAGTAGAAGACAGAAATATATGATGAGAAGAAGGAGAAACAGATAAAGCAGATTAAGAAGGAGCAAGGGCAAAAGAACAGAGACAGACAAGAACAACTACCATGTTTCCCCGAAAATAAGACCCTGTCTTATATTTTTTTGAACCCCAAAATAAGCGCTTGGCCTTATTTTCGGGGAGGTCCTATTATTTTGGGGTGCGTGGAGCAAGATGGGGCTCCTCTTGCCATCTTACTTGATTTCCAGCTCTGCGTTTGTGTATTTTCAGGGAGGACTTATTTTCGGGGAAACAGCGTAGGAGAATAAAACCTATATATATAAGCAAAGGAGAAGGAGAGGGAAAATGAAATGTTGTCAATAAATATAAATGGACTGAATTCCCCCATAAAAAGGGAACATTGTTTACACAATTACAAAAGTTAAAAATAAATATAATTTGCCTGCAAGAAACATATATATATTTTAAAAAAAACAACCAGCACTGTAAATTAGTGACATGTCCCATAATTGGGAAACTCTATTTTTCTTCAGCACAGCGAAAGAAAAGAGGGGTAGCTCTATATATTAGGGAAACAATAAACTCCAAGTAAATATATGCAGATGAAGAAGAAAGGGTTTTAATGGTGGAAATAGTGATGGATTAATTGATAGGAATCTATGTGCCGAATAATAAGCAAGAAGAATTTTACCAAAAGTTACGTAAGAAGGTATTAGAAATGGAATATCAAAATATTTGTGTTGTAGGAGACTTTTATGCAATTGTAGATGCAAAACTAGACTATAGGAGTAGTAAGACAGGAAAATAGATTTGAAAAAAAAGACACTTCCTAAAGCATTGATTCTCCTTTTCCAGGTTTTGTTGACCGGAGAAAGATCACTTGGTTTCCTAATCTTCCCACTCCGTAAGATCCTGTTGCATCATGAATGTTAATTTCACCGCTCCGTGCATTTCCAATGCATCCTTGCCCTCATCCTCGGATACCAAGTTGGACGTGAGCAGGCTCATGGACACGCTTCAAATCTTCTTCTACGCAGTTCTTTTTCTGCTTGGTTCCCTGGGCAATGGAGCTGTGCTTTGGATCACAGCCCGTCAGACTACACGGACCATCAGCTGTGTCTGGTTCTTCAATCTAGCGCTGGCTGACTTTCTCTTCTCGGTCACCCGGATTGTGCCCCTCTTGAAGAATGCTTTTGATAATGGGTGGCCCTTTGGAAGCTTCCTGTGCAAAGCCAACAGCTTCATCAAGTATCTCAACATGTTCGGTAGCGTCTTCCTCTTAGCTGCCATCAGCATTGACCGGGCAACTTGCGTAGCCTACCCAATATGGACCAAAAGGCACCGGGACAGCCGCTTGGCATGGGTCGCTGCCATCGGAGCTTGGTTGTTGGCCATTGGCACAAGTAGTCCTTTCTATCTCTCCCGTGGCATAAAAATTGACAAATTTAACAAGACCAAGTGTTCCTTTGCCCTGGAGGGAAATGAAACCACCAAACTAGCCATCTATATGTTGAGACTGATTTGTGGGTTCTTGGCCCCTTTCGCCGTCATTGTGGTCTGCTACGGCATCATCGTCGTGGTGCTGAGGAGACGACGGGCTTCCCTCCGTTCCAAGAAGCCCTTCAGGGTCATCCTGGTTCTTGTGGTCATGTTCTTCCTCTGTTGGGCACCGTATCACATCTTCCTCCTCCTCAAATTGGCAGACGTGAAAGGCATAGGACTGTCTATTGGCCTCCCCCTCTCTTCCTTCCTGGCGTACCTCAACAGCTGTGTCAACCCTATCCTTTACTTTTTCATGGGCATGGACTTCCACCGAAAGCTGACTCTTTACAGCATAAGGGCTGCATTCAGGAGAACCCTGTTTGAAGACAGTGCCACCTCATTTAGGAGGAAATCCAGGAAGGAGATGGCTTCTTCCACAGAGGAGCTACCTCAGTCTTCAATAGTCCCTCAGATGCATTGCAGAACCTTAACACTTCCAAGTTCTGTTTAGGAAACTCATGTGGACTAGGAACTCATAGGTGACAGGTGAGGAACATAGAACATAGAATCATAGGGTTGGAAGTGACCTTGGAAGTCTTCTACTAGTCCAACCTCCCGCTCAAGAAAGGAGACCTTCTACCATCCCAGTCAAACGGTGGTCCAGTCTATTTTTGAAAACCTTCAGTGACGGAGTACCTACAACTTCTGGTGGCAAGTCGTTCCGCTGGTTAATTGTTCTCACTATCAGAAAAATTTCTCCTTAATTCTAGGTTGGACCTCTCTTTAACTGTTCTGACCTAGGCTTCTCCAAACCACGAAGCAGACTCCTTGTCCCGACAAAACCCCTTTTTATTAAGTTACTGTGAATTCCCCTCATTCACATCCAGCAAAGTCCCGGCAAACAGTCTTTCCAGGGTGAATTTACAAACACAGACCTTATCTGGCTTGGAGAGCTGCCAGGCCGATATCTTCAAAACACAGTACTGTAGAAGAAAGTACTTGGCAAGGAGTCTCGGAGAATCACGAATCAATTAAGCAAACTAATTGTCTCCTGCAAACTCCCTTCCCCTTTCGCTCCTCTTTATTCCCTATGGGAGGGGCCATTCACTGGCCACCTGTGCCTTTACTCCCGAGTCGGCCCTTGTTCATTAGTTGTTCCCTTCTCCTGGCAGCTCTGTGCATGTGCACATCAGGAACAGGCTCCAGCTGTTCTTCTGCCCCACCGATCTTCGACTCTGAAGGCAGCTGATAACTGTTGGGAGGCCCTGGCCCCCTCTCTGCCTCTGACGCAGAGCCCTCATCAGAGACTTCCCCAGACTCCAGGACTGGCCCATGTTCCTCCCCAACCTCCTCACTGTCTGAGTCTGTCACCAGTTCCACTCGCTGGCAGGCCACAACATTAACAAGCTCCCCCCCCCCAATTGCTTCTTGTCCTGCCCTGTGGTGCTTTGGAGAATAAGAGGCTTTGTAGTCCAAAACATGAGGAAGACAGCAGTCTGATGGAGGGTGATCCATCGCAGCCATTAACTAGAGAAATACAAGATTTCTTTTTCTGCTTTTAGTCCATCCACCCGTCTGAACTGTTGATATTTTCTGGACGTTATAAAACTACAAATATTTCTGTGTGAAAAGGGGGCTTTTACCTCCATTATGAATTGCAAACAATGGGTTGTTTTGCTTTATATTCCTCATGTATGTTATTTTTCCTTTGACGTTGATGTATACAGTATGTATAAACATTTAGCTATATTTGTACATTTGTGTCTTTGGAAAGCTTATTCAACCGACTCTGCTAATTAGCAGCCCTGTCTGAGGTGCTCCTGATTTTTAACCAAAATATAAGCCATCATGTAGCATTGTAAAATCAATGTTAAGGAAGCATAAACAATACATGCTGGTTTTTAAAATATATATATATAAAGGGAATGTGTCCTTTCAGCCAGCATGTTGTGGCTGGCTTGGCTGGCTGAGGAATTCTGGGAATTGAAGTCCACACTTCTTAAAATGGCCAAGATTGAGAAACACAGATCCAGACTTTCCGCCTTGATTAAAGTGCTTGGAAATTGCTCAATATTGCAGTCAAAAACATCTGGAAGAGGCCAGCAGCTTCAGAAAACCTTTCCACTCTTTTTATACTGCAATTATTGCTTTCTCTGTGTGCTTGCTTTTAGCTAAAGTGGACATTCTTGTGATGTCATTTTGTTTATTGATTCATGCTCTGGGCTCCACATTGGATAGCCTTTAAATAAACATATTTCCATTATTTATAGCAAGCCAACAAAAAATATATATATAAACACGTGGCCAAAAGGAGGATCCTCCCCCTCCATCTCTCTCTCTCTAGTTTACCAAGGCAGTGGAGTTTTATATCACCCAGGCTGTCCTTCCTTTCCATGATCACAAAATGACATATATGAATTGGTAACCAATTTTATCTTCGGAGCAACCTTGCAAAGGAGATGAAGGGGGAAAGGCAGTGGTGGGATTCAGGTAATTTAACAACTGGTTCTCTGCCCTAATGATTTCTTCCAACAACCAGTTCACCAAACTGCTCAGAAAGTTAACAACTGGTTCTCCCAAAGTGGTGCGAACTGGCTGAATTCCACCACTGGGGAAAGGTAATAAGTGTCATAGATCAACTCTTGAGTTTCATGCAACTAAAGTACAGGTAGTCCTCAATGTACAGCAGTTTGTTTAGTGACTGTACGAAAGTGACTTATGACCATTTTTTGAGAACTGTGGTGGCGCAGTGGTTATAAGCAGTGATGGGATTTAGCCAGTTCGCACCTATTCGGGAGAACCGAATTCTAAGCAGTTCGGGGAACCGGTTGTTGGAAGAAATCTTATTATATTTTTTTTCCACTTTGCAGGGCTAATCCTGTAAGGAAGGCAGGAAGGAAACATTCTGGTGTTGTTTCTAACCTAACCTTTATTGCCCTGCTTACAGAAACTGCCTCTCTGGTTAACCCTTCTTACATTGTAACAGCTAAGGCGAAGCGCCCATCGACGTGAGTGATGTTGAGTTGGCCATGCCCACATGGTCACATGATCACCAAGCCACACCTACCCAGCTGGTCATTAGGGCAGAGAACCGGTTGTTAAATTATTTGAATCCCACCACTGGTTATAAGGCAGTATTGCAGTTGAAGGTCTTCTAGTCCAGCCCCCTGCTCAAACAGGAGACCTTATACCATTTCAGACAAATGCAGTCTCTTCTTAAAAACCTCCAGTGATGAAGCACCCACAGCATCTGAAGGCAAGCTGTTCCACCGCTTAATTGTCCTCCCTGTTAGGAAGTTTCTCCTTAATTCCAGGTTGCTTCTCTCCTTGATTAGTTTTCATCCATTGTTTCTCGTCCTGCCTTCTGGTGCTTTGGAAAATAAATTGACTCCCCTCTTCCTTGTGGGAGCCCCTCAAATACTGGAATACTGCTATCATGTCCTCCCCTTTCATTATTTTCTCTAGACTAGCCAACCCAGCTAGTGAAATCCAGCAGATTCTGACACGTTCTGGAGAACCAGTAGCAGAAATTTTGAGTAGTTCAGAGTAAGACTACCAGTAAGGGCCCAGCCAGCCCAGTCCAGGGGCTGGTGGGTCCACTCTGCTTCTTAGAACAGTGGCATGAGAAGAAAAGGTTTGCAAGAACATTTAAAAAAAAAATAACCGGGAGAGGAAGAGAAAGGGAGAGAGGGAGGGAGAGAAGGACCCATAGAGGAAGCTCATGAGCTGAGTTCTTGCAATGCACTTCTAGTCTCTTTTATTTATAGTTTCTCATACAAGTCTAAGTCAAGAGTCTAGGCTATTCAGCATCTTTAAGTAGACCAGTTGCTGTGTCAGCTTTGTTGTTCATTAATAGAAAAAGAAAAATAGGGATCACAGCCAAAGGAGGGCTAAGGGGTGGGAGAAGAAGACACGATGACCAGATAGGGGACAGTATTCCCACAGGACAGTGGCGGAACCAGTTGGAGCCACACTCTTCATCCACCCAGAATGCATAATTTCCAGGACGCCTCCTCCATGTGCATTCATGTACCCTAAATTGCCTGCGTGCAGACTGAGGCTTGACCACGCATCCCTCCCAGGCTCATATGCACATAGACTCCTCACCGTTGGGAAAGTCCCGGCCAGGCAGGAAGGAGGGGCTAAGCAGGGAAACAGCCTTGAATTCTTCTGTAGCCGCAAGAGGCATAAGATTGAATCCTGCTGAGTTCCCTGGAATCTTATCTCGTTGTTGGTCATCACATTACAAAAAAAGATGTTGAGACTTTGGAAAAAGAAGAGCAACTAAGATGATCAAAAACCTGGAGACTAAAATGATTGGCGAAGAATGATTGCAGGATTTGGGTTTGGCTCAGTGGTGGAATCCAAATTTTTTTACTACCAGTTCTGGGGGCGTGGCTTGGTGACCAGTAAATTTTCATGAACTTTCTTATCTGATTTGGTCCAGACACTTAGAAGCTGCTGGCATATTATTATTATTATTATTATTATTATTATTATTATTATTATTAAGAGCTAAAACAACGTTGCTATTTTCAGACCTGGCATCTGCCAAAAGATTTTGTGCACAGGCTTTTCTGACATTTGACTAAAGGGCCCTTATTCCTGGGAACCAAAAAGAGGAAGTAGTCGCCTTCTGGATTGCCCCACAGAGGAAATGCAGGTTGAGATGGGCCAACCAAGAATCCTTTTTATACAGAAAAGGCAGAAAACTTCAATTGTTTGAAATGGTGTAGGGTTTCCAGCTTGAGGAGGTGGGGTTGGACTAGAACAGCGGTCACCAATTCATGGTCCGTGGACCACTGGTGGTCTGCGAGAAAATTTTGGTGGTCCGCAGAAAAATTATTTGCTTTTTTTAATATTGCACTAAATCAGGGGTCCTCAAACTCTGCACGTTTGGGCTGGATACATGCAATGAACGTTTGTGTTGCTGCAGAGAGTCTCCCCCTTCGGGGTCTTTTTGTGAGGGGCAGAGGGGGGCAGAAATTCTGACTTGGGGTCTGCTTCAGCCTCCTGGTGTGGGGCTTTGGGCGAAGGCTGGAGGGAAGCACTGCTGGTGGCAAGGAGCCGGAGGGCCTCGTTCCAGTGGGACTGCCTCATGGCCTGGAACTGGCTGACCATCTCAGCCCGCTGAGCCTCCAGGCGCCAGTACCTGGCCTTGCACTTCCGCAGGTCTTACCTCTGCTTGGAAAGCCTATGCTCGTAGTCCTCAATGAGGTGTTTCTGTTGAACCTTCTTCTCGGTCAGATCCAATTTGAACTGATCCAGCTGTTTTGCCAACTCTTTCTTGTGGTGGCTACTTAGCTCCAACAACTGCTTCCTGTTGGGACCCTAAGGAGCCTGGGCAGGGAGGCGAGGAGCAGCTGGCAGGGGAGGGGTGAGTAGAGGCCGGTGAGGTGCCCCTCAATGTGAGTGACATCGAGTTGGCCATGCCTACCCAGTCATATGACCACCTAGGCACGTCCACCCAGATGGTCATTAGGGAGATCATATTAGTGGTCCGTGGGATTTAAAAGTATGAATTTAGAGATTCCTGAGGTCCGAAAGGTTGGGGACCCCTGGACTAGAAGACCTCCAAGGTCCCTTCCTACTCTGTTATTATGTTTTTCTGTTAACTGCTTAGAAAAGGCAGCAATGCCTGATCAGTCAACATGAAATTCAGGTAATTCTTCCTGTGTCGATCATCTCCTCAATCATTCAAGCTCAAGCTCAACCCCTCCAAGACTGAGTGGCTGTGGTTCCCGGTTTCCCAATATAGCCAGCTGACGCCATCGCTGACTATCGGGGGCGAGTCTCTGGCCCCCGTGGAGAGGGCGCGCAATCTGGGAGTCCTCCTGGATACGCAGCTGTCCTTAGAGGAACATCTGACAGCTGTGGCCAGGGGGACCTTTTATCAGGTACGCCTGATTCGCCAGTTGCGCCCCTTTCTTGATCGGGATTCCGTGTGCACGGTCACTCACGCCCTCGTCACCTCTCGCCTGGACTACTGTAATGCTTTCTACATGGGGCTCCCCCTGAAGAGCACCCGGAGGCTCCAACTGGTCCAGAATGCGGCCGCGCAGGTAATTACGGGGGCTACATGGCGCTCCCACATAACACCGCTCCTGTGCGAGCTGCACTGGCTCCCAGTGGTCTTCCGGGTGCGCTTCAAGGTGTTGGTTACCACCTTTAAAGCGCTCCATGGCATAGGGCCCAGTTATCTACGAGACTGCCTTCTGCCACCGACAACCTCCCATCGACCCGTGCGCTCCCACAGAGAGGGTCTCCTCGGGGTGCCATCAGCCAAGCAATGTAAGCTGGTGACCCCCAGGGGGAGGGCCTTCTCTGTGGGAGCTCCTACCCTCTGGAATCAGCTTCCCCCTGAGATAAGAAAAATCCATGACCTCCGTGCCTTCCGCCGGGCCCTTAAAACATTTTTCTTCCAACAAGCCGGGCTGGCCTAAGCAAAGCCTTTTAAATGATTTTAAAGTGGGGTGTTTTTTAAATTTCTGGGCCAAATTTAGATATTCTTTTTAATTGGTTTTTAATTGTTTATATTATGTGTTTTTACTTGGCTGTACACCGCCCTGAGTCCCCAGGGAGAAGGGCGGTATAGAAATCTAAAAATAAATAAATAAAATAAATAAATTCTTTTGAGCACTAGTTAAAATGGAAATGTGGAAATGTCTGAATTATAAAAAAATATATAGACATAACAATAGGAATATAGAAATTAGAGAAAGAGTGGTGCGGTGGCCTAGAGGTAGAGCTCTCGCCTCACAATCAGGAGGCTGTGAGTTCGATCCTAGGTAGAGGCAGATATTTCTCTTTCTGGGCATAATGAGAATATATCTGCTGAACAAAACTCCTCATTGGTGATGGGAAGGGCATCCGGTCAGTAAACACTCCATCCCTCAAGGGATTATGGGCAGTGGTGGGTTGTTCCAGGTTCACTCCGGTTCGGGAGAACTGGTAGTGGTGGTGGCAGGAGGTTCCGCCCACCCACCCAGATGTCATCAAAAACACTACGTATGCACAGAATGTTTTGCACATGTGCACGCACTATGTACACATACATTCACGAGAGCGAACCAGTAGCGAAAGTAAATGGAACCCACCCCTGATTATGGGGACATTAAAAGAAGATGAATAGGAATATAGAAATTACGTGTGTAAATGAAATTGAAGAGAGGCGAACAAGGTGGATAATAGGAGGAGGAGGGAAGAGGTGGGGAGGAGAAAGAGAAAGAGGAGGAGGAGGAGTTTTCTAGGAAAAAAATCTATCACTTGATGACAAATGTTGGGAAAAAAATAATTCAGTCCACAACAGAGGTGCCTCTTGTCCTAAGGTAAAAGTAAGTTTCCCCTGTCCAGTTGTGTCCCACTCTAAGGGTCTCACCTTAATCCCAGCAGATCACCTCTAGAATCTGAATAACTTCCACACGTGCATTTACCGTGTTTCCCCAAAAATAAGACTGGGTCTTATATTAATTTTTGCTCCAATAGGCACATTAGGGCTTATTTTCTGGTTAGGTCTTATTTTTAGGGAAATACGGTACTAAATGCATCCATCTGGCTGATAATCTTAACTGGGTCTTATTTTGGGAGTAGGGTTTATATTACGAGCATCCTGAAAAATCATGCTAGGACTTATTTTCCGTTTGGGTCTTATTTTTGGGGAAACAGGGTAGTCTGAAAGCAACTTGAGACTTCTGTGATTTCATGGCGTTGGCTGCAATGAACAAGTTAATTTATTTCCGGCTCGGTTGCACATCACTGAAACCGCAGCAAAGCTACTTTTCTCTTTAAGCGTGTTGTGCTGGCTCTGAGGAATTTCTGACCAGTCCAGTTTCTGTATTTGCAGGAGGTTTACCTCTTCTTTGGCTCTGGCCTGTGGGTTTTTCTGGGGGGAAAGCTGCAGAATGGGTGTGTTTCTATGTGGGTGCAGATTTTTTTTCCCCTACTTCTCTTTCATTCCTAACTGAGCATAAAAAACTCAATTTAACACCAAAAGGAGACAATCTGAGTTCAACACCCACCCAAAATCCACTCAATCCAGATTCAGCCCTGCTAATTGACGTGACTCCTTTTCACAAAACGACATAAATGGATGCATTTGACATTTGGCTTTGAAGGACACCCCTTGCCCCAAGTCGCCAATGATACCGGTAGTCCTTGGCTTACAACAGTTCATTCAGTGACCGTTCGAAGTTACGACGACCACTGGAAAAAGTTGACGTGACCATTTTTCCACACTTACGACCGTCGCAACTTCCCCACGGTTGTGGGATCGCAATGCAGACGCTCGACAACGGATTCTTACTTATGACGGCTGCAGTGTCCTGGGAACACCTTTTGCCATCTTCTGTGATTCACGTAACAGCATTGGCAAGAAAGGATTTGTTTTTTTGTTTTTTTAAAACAAGTTTTATTGGTTTTTTTCCCACCCACATCTTTTTTGAACAGAGTATTGGCCGTATCTTATCTTATACAATTTATCAAATTCAAATACATTTTACTCAATTACAATTTTTGCCACAGTTTTCTTTTTTACCTTTTTTTTAATCACATCTCAATATTTCTTTGCTTATTTATATAAACAGCATCTTCATTCGCTCTCAAATTCTAACTCTCCTGCTTATTCATATTTATTCTCTTTTATTTTTTAACCATTCATTCTTTATCTTAGTATATTTATATATGTTCGGGGTTGCCTTTCTTCCATGTCATCTGTTTTGTAATACAGCAATCTTTCTTCTCAATCCTGCCATCTCCCTCTCTTCTTTCCTTCTTACTTTCTTTTTCCCTCCTCTCCTGCTCCTCTCTACTTCCCCTTCCTTTCTCCTTCTCCTCCTTTCTTCCTCCCTGTCTAGCCCTCTCTCCTACTCTAATTTCCCCTCTCTTCCTTCCACCCCTCTCTTCCATCCCTCTCTCTTCTCCCCTTCTCTTCCATCTCTCTACTCTCTACTCCTCTTTCATCTCTATCTATTGCTGTATTCATTTTCAATTCAATATTTTCCACTATGGTGTCCAGGCAACCCCAATCTTGGCAAGAAAGATTGTAACATGGGGGGGAAATTCATTTCACTACTGTCTCACTTAGCACCAGAAATGTTGGGCTCAATTATGGTTGTACGTCAAGGACTACCTGTATAAGGTTTTACCATCTTGTGTGAATCCAGTTGCTTCATCTTACTTGAGAAAGGTAATTTAACAGATTAACAAAGTTGGAAGGGACTTTGCAGGTCATCGAGTCCAACCCCCTGCCCAAGCAGGAGACCCTACATCTGCCTCTACCTAGGATCACCCAACACAATGTCACTTATGAAATCTCCTGCTGATTTAGACAGCTGGCCAGGTGGCCGCACCACAACCACTACAGACAACGTGCTGTGTTGTTTGCTAAGTCAAGTCACTCTTTGGAAATATAGCACAAGAAGTCAAGCAAAGATCTCGAAAGCCAGCAGATTTTTGTGGCTTTTGCGAAACGTCCGTGACTTCTCAGGAAAAAAAAAAAAACCTCAACCACGTGGACTGTCCTTTATTTATGTTCCGTATAAACCAACTTTTTTGGTTCAAGGGAGAGCAGCACAGCTGTTAGCAGAGGAGACCATCCGCAGCTGAATAATCCTTGTTTCCTGTAAAAAGAAGTTCAACAAAAGAGAAGAGACGTGATTCCTGTAGCTTCAAACAGGTAATTCTGGAGTCTGGACCCAGGATGTCTCATGTTCTTGTGATTGGGGTTGGGTTTATTGTAACACCAAAACAGCCCTGTCATGTCGGGATATTTGTTTCTGGATACTTTAGACCAGTGGTGAAATCCAATTTTTTTTACTACAGGTTCTGTGGGTGTGACTTGGTGGGCGTGGTGTGGCTTGGTGGGCATGGCAGGGGAAGGATACTGCAAAATCTCCATTCCCACCCCACTCCAGGGGAAGGATATTGCAAAATCCCCATTCCCTCCCCACTCTGGGGCCAGCCAGAGGTAGTATTTACCAGTTCTCCGAACTGCTCAAAATTTCCGCTGCCGGTTCTCCAGAACCTGTCAGAACCTGCTGGATTTCACCCCTGCTAAGTATGAGAAACGATCTTCCATTTAAAACTGGTTCAGTTCAGAAAGAAATTGAGATGTTTCTAAATGCATTAAAGGAAATAGTTTGGTCTGTTTCCAAGTAAATACAACACGAATTGGTGAAAGTTCACTTAAGCGTAAAAGGGGTGGAAATGTGTTGGAATTTCAGCCTCTAATGATGGACCATGGGAATTGAAATCCAGCCAATTTGGGAACATCACATCAGGAAATCTTGGAGAAAACAGGATGTATATTTATATTTATATTACAGACAGTCCTCAACTTATGACCACAACAGAGTCCAACATTTCTGTTGCTGAGTGAAACACTTGTTATGTGAATTTTGCCCCATTTTACGTCCTTTCTTGCCACGGCTGTTAAGTGAATCACTCCAGTTGTTAAGTTAAGTTAGTGACACGGTTGTTAAGTGAATCTGGCTTCCCCATTAACTTTGCTTGTCAGAAGGTTGCAAAAGGGGACGACATGATCCCCGGGACACTGCAACCGTCATAAATATGAATCAGTTGCCAAGCATTCAAATTTTATCACATCACCCTAGGGATACTGCGATGGTTGTAAGGGTGAAAAATGGCCAGAAGTCATTTTTTTTCAGTGCCGTTGTAACTTTGAACGGTTGCTAAATGAATTGTTGTAAATCGAGGATTACCTGTATTACAGGCTTTTTAGGGTCTATCACAGTCGGTGGGAGGAATGCAGATAATTCTAGTGCCGTGATGGCAAACCTATGGCACATGTGCCACAGGTGGCATGCAGAGCCCGCATTGCAGGCACGCCAGCCGTCACCCCAGCGCCGCTCCACCGTGCATGTGCCTCCTGCTGGCCAGCTCATCTTCGGGTCTCTGTCATGCATGTGCAGGGACGGGGCACATGCGAAGGAGGCACATGAGTGCTAGTTGGTGCAGGAGGTTGGCTGAAAATGCGGGCCCCAAATGCGGGGGGGCTGGTGTGCATGCACGGGGGGTCAGGACACATGCGTGGGGGCACTCGCATAGCATTTGGGGGGTTCGGCCACGCATGCATGCATTCACACACACGCTTTGGGCACTCAGCACCAAAAAGGTTAGCCACCACTGTTCTGGCGCATCAAAGGGCAGATAAAAAGAGGATAATTCAGCTAGGGAATTTAGAAAATTTAGGAACAAATCCAGGGCTGTAAAGATAAACATATTCAATTGCCCAGACTAATATTTTTTTAGCATCTTTTAGCAATGTTGACAAAGAAAAAGTATTGGATTACAGAAGTTTGCCTACTAAATACAATTATTTTAGGACCCTTAAAATGTTACGTACTCTACCAAGTTCTGGAGATTTCCAGAGTAGGTGGATTAAATAACATGAATTCTCTGAGTTCAGAAAAGAGCTGCGGTGGCGCAGCGGTTAGAGCGCAGTACTGCAGGCTACTTCTGCTGACTGCCAGCTGCCTGCAATTTGGCAGTTCGAATCTCACCCGGCTCAAGGTTGACTCAGCCTTCCATCCTTCCAAGGTGAATAAAACGAGGATCCAGCTTGTTGGGGGCAATAGGCTGATTTTGTAAACCGCTTAGAGAGGGCTGTAAAGTAATGTGAAGTGGTACATAAGTCTGAGTGCTATTGCTATTCTCCCTTTTCCAGATTTTTTCATTTAATTTTTTTAGGTCGCCTTCTCTGCAACGTCCCATTTGCATCATGAATGCTAGTTCCACTGCCTTGTGGCTTCCCAATGCATCCTTGCCATCACCCTTGGGAACCGTCTCTGACCTAAATAGGTTCAGAGACGTTCTTAAAATCATCTTCTACACGGTTATTTTTCTCTTTGGTTCCTTCGGCAATGGAATTGTGATCTGGATCACCGGCCGCCAAGTTTCACGGACCATCAGCTGCGTCTGGTTCTTCAACCTAGCTCTGGCTGACTTCCTCTTCTCCGTGAGCCGTATAGCACCTCTTGTAGCGGTGAAGGAAGGTTGGGCCTTTGGGAGCTTCGCGTGCAAAGCCAACGGCTTCATCAAGTACCTCAACATGTTCTGCAGCGAGTTTCTCTTAGCCTCAATCAGCATGGACCGGGCTGCTTGTATCGCCTACCCGTTATGGGCCAGAAAACACCGGACCATCCGCTTGGTATGGCTTTCAGCCATCGGAGCTTGGCTCATGGCCGTCATCACAAGTATCCCTTTCTACCTTTATCGTAAGGTGGACACGAAGAACAATCGAACCAAATGCTTGGTGATGCTAAAGGAAGAAGAACCAGGAGTACGAGTAACCATCTACATGTTGAGGCTGATATGTGGGTTCTTGGCCCCCTTCACCATCATCGTGGTCTGCTACGGCATCATCGTCGTGGTCCTGAGGAGACGTCAGACCTCCCTCCACTCAAAGAAGTCCTTCAAAGTCATCTTGGCCCTGGTAGTCACCTTCTTTGTCTGTTGGTTGCCCTATCACATCGCCCAGCTCCTTAAATTGCTAGGAGCGAACGGCCCAACCTTCTCATTTATTACTCTTGTTGCGTCCTTCCTGGCATACCTCAACAGTTGTGCAAATCCATTCCTTTACTTCTTCATGAGCGTGGACTTCCACAAAAGGTTGACCCTCTATAATATCATCCGGGCCCTCAAGGGAACCTTACTGGAAGAAAACAGCCCCCTAATTAGTAAATCCAGTAGTAGCTATAAAGGTTCGTTTTCTATGAGCGAGCAGGCAATATCCACAGAAATCACTCAGTTGCCCTGTGGAAACGTAACCCTTCCAAACTGAAGTATCCCAGGACCAGTGAAATTTGAATTTGTGCGCTTCAGTTGTTTCTTTTTCCAGACCCAAGCCACAATTTTGGACGTGTTGAAGTTTTAAATGTTTGTAGGTGGAAAGGGCTGGCAGAAAGCAGCCTTTTCCCCTCATAACGAGCTGTGAAATTGCTTTAATTGTTTTGCATTAGTTACACAGGGTATAGGAATTCTGGGCGTCCATGTTACTCATATCTGAAGGTTGATTTCTTTCAGGCTCTTATTCATCGGGAACCTTATCATGGTCTATCTCCGATTTTAGCCAAATCACAAGCCATCATGGAACTTTGTTAAAATTATTTTTATTATTATATTATATTTATATACCGCTCTACTCCCGGGGGACTCAGGGCGGTGTACAGACAAATGATAAAATACATATAATACAAATATTTTAAAGAATTGATTAAAATACAATTAAATAATTTGGTCTTAAACCTAAAATTAAAACTCTAAATTTATGAGATTAAGATTTAAGAATATAAGAGCAATTTTAGAAGAGGTTAGTCCAGGCCAGCCTGCTGGAATAGAAACGTCTTGAGGGCACGGCGGAAAGCGCGGAGATCTGGGATTGTCCGTATCTCTGGGGGGAGCTTGTTCCACATGGTGGGTGCCCCCACAGAGAAGGCTCTCCCCCTGGGGGCCATCAGTCGACACTGTTTGACCGACGGCACCCTGAGAAGCCCCTCTCTATGGGAGCGTACTGGTCGGTGAGAGGGTACTGGTGGCAGAAGGCGGTCTCAAAGATACCCCGGTCCTAAGCCATGGAGCGTTCTAAAGGTGGTAACCAAAACCTTGAAGTGCACCCGGAAGAACACAGGAAGCCAGTGCAGCTCGCGCAGGAGGGGTGTCACATGGGAGCGCCACATCGCTCCCATAACTACCCGCGCGGCTGCATTCTGGACCAACTGGAGCCTCCGGGTGCTCTTCAAGGGGAGCCCCATGTAGAGCTAAATGATAGCTAAGAGAGCCTCCAGATCTGCTTTTCTTGTTTTGAATAGAGTAGGGGTGCCAATTCCTTGTCAACTTTAAGACTTGCGGACTTCCACTCCCAGAATTCCCCAGCCAGCCTTGCTGGCTGGGGAATTCTGGGAGTAGAAGTCCGCAAGTCTTAAAGTTGACAAGGCTGGACACCTCTGGAATACAGTACTTGCCTTCTTTGGCCTGCACATTTTGTGGATGCAAGATTATATTCAACTGTGCTATTTATTGTTGATAATTGTTAGAAAATAGGAAATTTGCTCCAGCAAGTATCTGGTGAAAAGCTTGGGCGTGAAGAAGCTATTTCTGATTTTATGTGTGCCGGAATTGTTGGGATGGGTGGCAGCCTCCTTGTTCTGTAGTAAATCTGTCATTCTCTACCCCCTCCTTCTGGTGATTCTTAAGAGTACGTTGCAAAAGAGACTTAACCAACTGTTGTAAAATCCGTTGGTTAGATAACTCAATATCTGTCTCAGATTACTGTCAGAGTTCCACCGAAGCGCTCTTAAGGATTCTGCAATGAACTTTCTCAACTTTTGTAAGGTCAAAGGAAGACTCTTCGCCTTTGATTCGACTTTTCCAAGCACTGTCTCACTTAGCAACAGAAATGTTGGGCTCAATTGTGGTCGTATGTTGAAGACTACAGCATATGTACCTGGAGGGGGCCGCCAGCATTAAAAGAACAGCACCACATCTCCCAATTTAGTATTATTCCCTCGGCTTGTTTGCTCTGTGTTTCCTTTAGTTTGAAACGTGAATGTTTTTTAACTGTTATGCTGTGACTTATATTTTTATATTTTTTGTACTACTCTGGGCTCTGTGGAGGATTACAGGTTTGTTACTATTACAACTAGACAACCTGTGGCTGGTTGGCTTATCATTTCAGAGATGTTTTCCTTACCTAAAGAGAGAAATGTTGCCTTTATAGACTTAAAGGCTGCCTTTGACAGTATTCCCAGATATAAACTGTGGGGCAAACTCCTTTCCTGGGGCATCGATAAAAGACTTCTCTGGCTCATCTCCCAAGTGCACGAGGGAACGGAGGCAAAAGTGCGCCTTACCCCCCAAGGGGACCTTTCCAACGCCATCCCCATTAATAAGGGGGTCAGACAAGGATGTATATTGGCACCCCTTCTTTTTAACTTATATATTTAAATTTATATACCGCCCTTCTCCTGCTGGACTCAGGGCGGTGCACAGCCAGAAATAAAAAACATTCCAATGCAAAATTTAAAAATTTAAAAGAATTATAAACTTTGGCCGAAAATTTAAAAACCTCCCAACTAAAACCCATTAGACAATTAAAAATCTAATATCTCAAAAAAAGGGGGGGGGGGGTTATACCAGCCCTGCTTGATGGAAAAGAAAAGTTTTTAGGGCACGGTGAAAAACCCAGAGATCTGGTATCCTCCGTATCTCCGGGGGCAAATCGTTCCAGAGGGCAGGTGCTGCCACAGAGAAGGCCCTCCCCCTGGGGGTCGCCAGCTGACACTGCCTGGCTGACAGCACCCTGAGGAGTCCCTCTCTGTGGGAGCGTATTGGCCGGTGGGAGGCTATTGGCGGCAGAAGGCGGTCCCGCAAATACCCAGTTCCGATGCCATGGAGCGCTTTAAAGGTGGTAACCAACACCTTGAAGCGCACCCAGAAGTCCACCGGGAGCCAATGCAGCTCACGCAGGAGAGGTGTCACATGGGACCGCCCCCTCGCTCCCATAATCCCCTGCGCGGCTGCATTCTGCACTAGCTGGAGCCTCCGGGTGCACCTCAAGGGGAGCCCCATGTAGAGAGCATTGCGGTAGTCCAGGCGGGAAGTGACGAATGTCTGAGTGACTGTGCGTAAGGAATCCCGATCCAGAAAGGGACGCAAGTGGCAAATCAGGCGAACCTGATGAAAAGCCCCCCTGGCCACGGCCATCATATGCTTTAACTTATATATTAGCGATTGGAGAAGGGTGTTAATGGTCCAACTGGATTATATCCATGCCCCCAGATTAGCTGACTACAGGTGCCCACTCCTGCTCTATGCGGACGATGCTGTGATTCTTTCATTCTTTCGGGTGGGTCTGCTTAGAGCCCTTAAAATCCTTTCCAACTATTGTTGCGCCAACCAACTGTTTATCAACCATTCTAAGTCTTAAGATTATGATTTTCTCAAGAAGCAGGAAAAACTATCAATGGAAGCTCAATGGCATCCCAGTGGAACAGGTCCATAGAGTCCAATATTTAGGCATTCTTTTCCAATCTAATGCCATGTGGCTTGCGCAGGTCAAGTCCCTCCGCACCAAGGCTAAGGTCATTACGAGTGCCCTTCTGCAATTCTTTTACATGGAGGGAGCCCAACATATTCCCTCAGTATTGAAAGTATATAGGGCAAAGGGGATAGCTGTCATTACATACGGCGCCCCCCACTTTGGGTTCAAACAAATATTTCCCTCCTCGAGTCAGTTCAAAGCCAGTTCTTACGCCGCCTAATGGGAGTTCCCCCCTGTGTGAGTAATGCTGCAATCCGCTTGGAATTGGGCACACACCATCTCTCGCTACTGTTCTGTGGAAATGTGCTATTGGCTACTGGCTGTTCTGTGGGGGCAATAAGCTGACTTTGTATAAAAAAGAACACCGCTTGGGGGGGCCAAAAGCCCTACTAAGCAGGTATATACAAAAGTATGAAGGCTATTGCTTAATGCATTGTAAGCCGCCCTGAGTCTCCGGAAAAGGGCGGTATATAAATTGAACAAATAAATAAACAAACAAACAAACAAATAAATAAATAAATAAATAAATCATTGTCTTTCTAGACAGGAATAAACTGAGTCGGTTTTCACTTAAAGGATTTATACAATAAATATTCCATACATGGTTTTTTGTACATGGCTTCCCTTTTAACAGTGTTCCCAGGTTTTTAAAGAAAAGAACCAAAACACGTAATAAATATAAAGAGATCTATACAGCATGGAGGGGGTGGAGAAGTTCTCTCTTCTGATCGAGGAAAGCGGCACTTCTGATCAAAGTGTCCTACAGAAATCTCAAGAACATTTTCCATCAGCCGACTGACTTACGCCATTGCAAAAAAAAAAAAAAAATCTCCTCCGATTTCCAGACAAGTGTCATGTTTTCTTTTGAGTTAAGGGCATCTTCCAGAGAAATTGTGAATTCTGAATTCTCTGGGATAAGATTGTTATCTTTGATGCAACTGGCTGGAATCCATACCAACTTCCAGCTACCATTTCCAAGTCTTCCAACTTCCAAATGCTGTTTGAAGTTTTCTCCAGAAATAGTGTAATCGGAAATGTCTTCCGAGCTGGGTCCATAAAACATCCAATCCATCCATCATCTTCAAGTATCAACAGTTGCAACTCTGGGTACTGAACAAGCCCTATATGGTAGTTAGACTCCAACAAACATTAAAGCATCCAAGTTCGGCCACTGGATCCCTTGGTGATCAGTTTTTCCCTTAGAAGGAGATACACCAGTAAAACCTTGGAAGGAAACCTTCCCCAACTGAAGAGTCAAAGAGTCCATTTCATCTGAAAAAACCTGGTCAGTATCGAGTGTTTTCCTCGGCTGCCGTGACAATGGCATCCATCCAGATCCTCATAGCCTCTGGACTTGGTGCCACCATGCAGAAGAGGCGATCGTAAGTCTTGACGCAGAAGGTCAGTTTGGGATTGGGACTCTGCCAGAAGCAAAAAAGAGGAATGAATGGACGGATGAAAATAATGGACTGTATTCACACAGAACCTCTTAACCCACTTACTGAATTGATCGATACTCCTGTATTAGGGTGATTTTTTCTTTCTTTCTAGTGTTTTTCTCCACTTTTTCTCCCACATCATTGGGATGTGGTCCATTGGTTGCCATAGAAATTGACCGATTGATTTGTCACCCGAGCCTGACATAGTGAGTTGAGAGAGAGTGAGTGGTCCAAAATGCCCCAGATGGCTTTCATAACTAAAGCAAAACTAGAACTCACTGTCTCCTGGTGATTGGCCCAAACTCATCTAACCAGCTTTCATACTTAAGGTGGGACTAGAATTCACTTCTCCTGGTGATTGGCCCAAAGTCATCCAGCCGGCTTTCATGCCTAAGGCGGCACTAGAACTAACCGTCTCCTGGTGATTGGTCCAAACTCACCTAACCAGTTTTCATACCTAAAGTGGGACTAGAACTCACTGTCTCCTGGTGACTGGTCCAAACTCAGCTAACCAGCTTTCTTACTTAAGGTGGGACTAGAACTCACTGTCTCCTGGTGATTGGTCCAAACTCATCTAACCAGCTTTCAAACCCAAAGTGGGACTAGAACTCACTGTCTCCTGGTTTCCAGCATGGTGCCTTCACCATTGTACCAAAATACTGTCAGGGTTCATATGTTGACGCCTAAATTAACTCAACGTGCTGACCTCATTGCTACAAGCAATGCACATAAGCAACAATAGAAAACCTAATTAAGATTTGGACAGCCACGCTGAATATGGTGTATCAATGCGACCATGAGATTTATAAATTATGCTTATAACACATGTTGAGTGAAGATCATTGTGTAAAACATAAATATTGTATTATTTTAAAGAATGGTTTGTTTGTCCTTTGTTTATTTGGTATGTTTGCATACAACTGCCTGATGACAGTTCGCAGCAAGCCCGAGAACAACTCTTAAAAAATAAATAAAACTGTTAGTGCCAAGGACAATAAAATAAACGTAGAAAAAGGCCACAAAGCATTACAGCAATAAAATTTCAAGATAAAGGCCCATCACGGAAGACAGAATAAACGCAACGCTGTTAAGCAATTAAAAACTGACAGTAACTAAAAAGAGGTTGTAAAAGACGAAAAGCTAAATGCATTTTTTTTAAAAATGTCTCGGGGCTTTTCTCAAACGATGTCAGCGAAGAAGCCAAGATGATTGATTCTGGGAAGGGTAAGAAGTGTGCAAAATGTGACAACTTTTCCAAAGAAACTCAGGGCAATGTGATCTTAAAGTAGTTTCATTATTCAGTCATTTGAACTACGATAGGAGAGTATTCAGAGGTGGTGGGAAACTTTGCAGGGAGAGCAATTTATTTATGTTTTTTATTCTGGCTGTACACCGCCCTGAGTCCTCCGGGAGAAGGGCGGTATATAAATCTGATGTATAAATAAATAAAATAAATAAAATTTGCTTATGGAAAGGCCGACACGCAGTTCTTGCCCTCTGCAATTAACATTCCCAGGCCAAATCTAAGGGGCAAAAAGCTTCTGTTGAATAAACAGTTCTGGATAAAATGTATTAGGCGTCAGATGGTTCGCAGGGCACTGTTTTGACTAAGCCAGTTCAAACTTTGTGGCTCTATTCCCGGAAATTATTTGGTTTATAGTTATAGTCATACGCTATAGCAGATATTGTCTGCCTAGGATTGTGATTGGGGGGGTGGGGGTGTTTTGAAATATCTGAGGGGGAGAGACTTGCACACACAAAATTGGTTTGCAGTTCCAACTCAGCCTGGACAAGCCTGCATGAAGTAAAGACGGTGTACATTTCTGGAGCCACCCACTAACAAGTGCTAGGTAGAATGGCGGTGGCAGCTTCGAACGCCTGTCACACCCATCGGTGGCTAAGAAAGTAAAGCTGGATCCGCCCCGAAGGGAACAGAACTCCGGCGACTGCTGACAACGCTAAGCGCTGAAGCGCGGGCGGCCTGGAGCTCCAGACACACCATGCGCGCCCCGCAGCAAGGCGGTCTTCTGCTCTCACCGAAAAGTAAAACCATCATAAATAAATAAATTTCCTAAACGAACCTAATAAAACACTCAGCAATAGAAATAACAGGGGAGAACCCTCAACACTGAAAAAAACACGTCAGTCCTGTCAGCAACTGAGTGATAGACTGGGGGATCGTGGGATTGTGGGCGTGGTGAAGCAGGAAGAATTTAAATTTTTGTTTCACTCAGTTCCTGTCGAAATATGAGGAAATAACCCAGCTATGGATTGTGGGAGCAGCGCACAGGAAAAAGAACAAGCATCACACCAAAACAGGGGTGAAATGCTACCAGTTCGGGCCGGTTCACTCAAACCGGTTGTAAAAAATGCTATCGGTTCCCCGAACCGGTAGTAAAAAAAGTAAAAAAAATAATAATTCCGAAGATCAGCTGAGTGATGCGCAATCGTCTGAGCTTTTTAATTTTTAAAGCGTTTTTAACTACCGGTTCCAGAGAACCACTAGTAAAAAAAATGCTTAAAAAGTAAAAATTTTAAGCCAAGCCATGCCCAACAAGCCATGCCATGCAGTAGTGGGATTCAAAAATTTTTACTACCAGTTCTGTCGATGTGGCTTGGTGGGCGTGGTATGGCTTGGTGGGCACAGCACAGAAAAGATACTGTAAAATCTCCATTCCCTCCCCGCTCCAGCACAAGGTTACTGCAAAATCCCCATTTCCTCCCGATCAGCTGGGACTCGGGAGGCAGAGAAGAGATGGGGGTGGGGCCAGCCAGAGGTGGTATTTACCGGTTCTCCGAACTACTCAAAATTTCCACTACCGATTCTCCAAAACTGGTCAGAACCTGCTGAAACCGATCTTTGATGCCATGCCCACCAAGCCATGCCCACAGAACCGGTAGTAAAAAAATGTGAGTCCCACCACTGGAAGGGAGTCTTGGTCACTCAGCCCAAAATTCTAATGGCCTGAATCGGTTTGGATCCCACAGCCCTTCCCAGGTCTGCATGAATTAAAAAAAGGGACTTTCAGAAAATCTCTACACTTGGTACCTTGAAAGCACTGCGGAGATGGTCACAGTAAACCTCTTCAATGGCCTGGAAATAGATCACACCCTTAAGCTTGGTCTCTTCTTTGTCTGGAGGGGGATTTAAAAAAAAAATAAAGTCACAGGTCCATGTTAGCAAGTTGGGAAAGACAGAATTATTTGACAAAGTGGCAAAATTAGTGGGCCAACGAAATGCTGTGGATATAATTTACTTGGACTTCAGTAAGGCATTTGATAAAGTAGACCACAACCTACTACTTGAGAAGACAGAAAAAGTGTATTTAGACAGCATCACCACCAGATGGATTTCTAACTGGCTGACCAACCACTCTCAATGTACAGTCCTTAAAGCAGTGCTTCTCAATTATTTTCTGTCATGCCCCCCCTAGGAAGAAGAAAACATTTTTCGCGCCCCCCGCACGACTGTAAATAGTATCATTATTAGAAAAGGATCTGTTCTCCTTGAAAGGGAGGAGCATGCGCAGTCACATGTACTGGCTTAATGCTCACTATCGATGCAAATGTCAGCAGCGGTAGCCCGATTTCTTTAGCAAGTTTGATTAATTGGGGCAGCGTTATGTTTCACAGGAGAAGGTCATTGTCAGTCATTTGAGCATCAACTGGGCGCACATCCGTCGGGCAATAAAGTAAGTGTGGACGGACGTCCCACACTAAAGATGGCTCTGACAGGCTCGTGTCACAAGGGTTTTGGACAGCCAATCAGATGCCGAGGTCAAACGCGCCCCCTTTTACGGAGCCTCGCGCCCGCCCTGGGGGGCGCGCCCCACTATTTGAGAAGCACCGCCTTAAAGGAACTGCAGCTACATGGAGGAAAGTATGGGGATCTTAAGCCCAGAACTCTTCAATATCTTCATCAATGATATAGAAAACGAAGGAAGGCCCAATGGATACAATGAGCTACCAAGCTGCCTTCCATTGAGGACCTGTATACTGCACAAGTCCAAAAGAGGGCTGTGAAAATATCTACAGACCCCTTACATCCTGGACATAAATTGTTTCAACTTATATAGGTTGAAGTGAAGTGGTGTGCAGTGCACTATAGGGCACTGCACACCAAAACAACTAGACACAAGGACAGTTTTTTCCCCAAATGCCATCACTCTGCTAAACAACTAATTCCCACAACACTGTCAAATAATTTACTAAGACTGTATTACTATTATTCTTCTCTTCCTTACTAGTATCTATTTCTTTCCACTTATTACTATAACCATGTTGCTTGTATCTTTCAATTCATATTGTTTTTATTTGTTTCCTAGTATGATTTGATAGCTTATTAGTAACCTTGACTATCACTAAGTGTTGTATCTTTTTGTTCTTGATGAATGTATTTTATTCTCTTTATGTACACTGAGAGCATATACACCTAAGACAAATTCCTTGTGTGTCCAAGCACACTTGGCCAATAAAGAATTCTATTCTATTCTATTCTATTCTATTCTATTCTATTCTATTCTATTCTATTCTATTCTATTCTATT
>WNWU01000046.1:3291481-3320831 GCA_012654045.1 Ptyas mucosa | reverse complement strand
CAGGAAAAGCTGAATAAATTTAATTGATGGTATCTCTGCGTGTGTGTCTGTTTCTGCAACTCATTATTTGGTTGTTCCGAAGGAAAGGGAACAGTTAAACCTCAAATCGTAACTATGCTTATCCGTTTCCTGTAACGTGACTTTCTGCTCTCGGTGCAAGTTTTTTTGTTTTTTTGGTTTTTTTGCCAAGAGGTAAGTGGAGTGAAATAATATTTGCTCTTAGGTTTGGCACTAGAGAGAGCCAGCCGTGAATGAGATTACACAGTAAGTAAGTAAGGAACAAGTATTTCACTACCAATTATGAGGAGGAGAGAAGCAAGGGTGGGCTGCTGGGGGTTCGGGAGAACCTCTAGCTAAGATTCTGTGCAGTTTGGAGAACCCTCAAATCCCACTTCTAGCTGCCCCACCCACCCTGCCCTGCCCCTCCCAGGAGTTCCCACATGGCCCGTTTTGGATGCAGGTAAGTGCAGGGTGTCCGTGGAGGCTCGGGGAGGGCGAAAAACGGGCCTACTGGAAGTTTGGGAATGCCGGAAACAGGCTCGTTTCCGGCCTCCAGAGGGCCTCCGGAGCCTGGGGAGGCTGTTTTCGCCCTCCCTGAGGCTCAAGGAAAGCCTCCGGAGCACGGGGAGGGCAAAAATGTCCCACCCCCGCCAGAGTGCAGTAGGCTGACTAGACCACATCCACCATGGACATGCCCATCCAGCAACCGGGCAGAGAACCCCTTGCTAAAACTTTTGAAGCTCACCCCTGGCGAGAAGGATAGTACAGCTACAGTCCTCGATTTACAACCAGCATTGAGCCCAAGAGTTCTGTTGCTAAGTGAGAACAGTTCTTAAGTGAATTCTGTCCCATTTTGCCACCTTTCTTGCCACAGTTTGAAGTGAATGCTGCAGTTGTTGAGTTAGTAACACGGTTGTTCAATGAATCTGGCTTACCCATTGAGGTCGCAAAAGGGGATCCCATGACCCCGGGACACTGCAACGGTCATAAATACGAGCTAGTTGCTAAGTGTCTGAATTTTGATCACGTGACCATGGGGAGGCTACAACGGTCATAAGTCACTTTTTCAGTGCGGCTATAACTTTGAATGGTCACTAAGTGAATTGTTGTAAGTCAAGGACTACCTGTATTAAGGATAGGAAGCAGGGAGGGAGGGAGGCAGCAGGGTCTAGGGGAGGAAAGGTCAAGGAAAGTCAAGGTGATCGCAACCTTATAATAAAAGCCTGTAGTGGGTTGTGGGAATGGCCTTGGGAGACAGGAGGAAGAGCTGCCGTTTAAACAAATTGTCATGCAAAAAATGTCTCAGCCCTTGGAAGGAGGGGGAGGCGTGGGAAGCGTTTCACAAGGGACCCTCCCTAGTTTTCCAGAGTGTATAAAAAGAGGGAAGGGGAAAAATACTGTCAGACGTGCAGAATTTTATTCATGAAACCTTGCGATAAAAATAGAGCTAGGATTCATAGTTGATGCTCGGATGACTTCGCAGGGCTAACAATGCCGCCATCTCTATCTTGCAGCATCTTGCAGCAACTGCAGAATTGATTTTTTTTGATCTCCTCCTTCCTTGGAGGCAGCCCTGGGAGGGGGGGGGTCCATTTTAGTTCTCCAAACCTGAAGGAAACCAGCTGGAATAAGAAAAGGGGGAGGGGAAAGTAACGCAAATGCTGGTAGAGATACAGAAGCTGGTCTTGGATGGTGGGCTTCTGATCGTGCATTCATTGGGCAAAGTGTTTGCTTTATATCCGTATTCTTGTCTGCTCTGTTTGTCTGGCTAATTGTCTTATCTTTGGTCAATAAGGCCAAAGGCTGCACTATGAAACTATAAAGTGAATTCAAGAGACTCTTTCTTTCTTTCTTTCTTTCTTTCTTTCTTTCTTTCTTTCTTTCTTTCTTTCTTTCTTCTTCTTTCCCTTCCTTCCTTAACTTTCTTCCTTTCTTCTTTCTTTCCTTCTTTTCTTTCTTCCATTTCCTTTCCCTTTATTCCTCTCCCTTATCCTTCCTTCCTTCCCTCCTTCCTTCCTTTTCTTTTTCTTTTTCTCTTTCCTTTCCTTCCTTTCCTTTCTTCCTTTTCTTTCTTTTTTCTTCCCTTCCCTTTCCCTTAATTTCTCTCCTCTCTCTTTCCCTCCCTCCCTTTTCCTTTCCTTTCCTTTCCTTTCTTCTTTCTTTCTTTCCTTTGTTCCTTCTTTTCTTTCTTTCTTTCTTTCTTTTCCTTTCTTTCTTTCCTTCCTTTCCTTTCTTCCTTCTTTCCTTTCCTTTTCCTTCTTTTCTTTTTCCCTTCCTTTTCCCTTTATTCCTTTCCTCTCTCTTCCCCTCCCCCCTCCTTTTCCTTCCCTTCCCTTCCTTTCTTTCTTTTCCTTCCTTCCTTTCCTTTCCTTTCCTTTCTTCTTTCTTTCCTTTGTTCCTTTGTTCCTTTCTTTATCTTTCTTTCCATTTGGTGAATATTTTCCTGTGCTGCAGACAGATGCCCTGTGGGACAGTGATAAGAATGAAATGCAGAACTGGTTCCAACTGGAAGAGCAGCACTCCTTCCTGTCACAACAATTCATTCTATCACTTCCAAATCTCGGGGCAACTCTGCCCCCGTTATGAACACTCCTAGAACCCAGGCAGAAAATTCCCACAAATCAGGGGGAACAACCGAACCTACCTTTGTGTACAGTTGCCCTCTGGGACAGTTGCTTTTCACGGGTCCTCCTTGACTTACAACCGTTTGTTTAGCGACTGTTCAAAGTTTCAACGGCACTGAAAAAAGTGCCTTATACCTGGTCTTCACATTTATGACGATCGTAGCAAAATGCAAGCAATGGACATTAGTTACGATGGTTGCGACATGCTGGGGTCGTGTGATTGCCGTCTGACACTTTCCCAGCAAGTTTCCAACAAGCCAAGTCAAGAAGGGACGCCGAATTCACTTAACGACTGCATCATTCACTTAACAACCATGGCAAAAACGGTCGTAAAATCAGGTGCAACTCACTTAACAACAGCCTTGTTTAGCGACAGTAATTCTAGTCCCAATTGTGGATATAAGTCGAGGACTATCTGTGCTCATTGGGTTTGAGACGGTTTAGAACAGCATTTTTTCAAACTTGGCAACTTTAAGATGCGTAAACTTCAACTTCCCAAAGCAAACAATTCCCTATAAAACAATTATTATTAAAAACTACACAGAGTATTTAAAAAGTGCACAAAACAAGAGACAAAGAACCACAGTCTTTGTCAGGGAGCGGTGTTATGGTCCTTTCTCTGTCTCCGATGCAGAGCCCTTGTCCGAGCCTTCCCCAGACTCCAGGACTCGTCCATGGTCCTCCCCAGCCTCCTCACTCTCTGACTCTGATGCCAGCTCCGCGGGCTGTTGGCGAACCACAACACAGAGCCAGCCTATTTCCCCCCAATAATCTGGCTCCTCGTTTTACCCACCTCAGAAGGATGGAAGGCTGAGTCAACCTTGAGCCTGGTGAGATTCGAACTGCCAAATTGCAGGCAGTCGGCAGTCAGCAGAAGTAGCCTGCAGTACTGCACTCTAACCACTGTGCCACCGCAGCTCTTTCTTTACTTTACTTTACTTTACTTTACTTTTAATTCCTTGGAGGTGTCCCCTGCTTTAACCCATGGCCAGTTCAGTTGTGCTTGTTAGCTAAGAGATGACACAATATACTAGTGTTACTCAATCTGTAACGCGACACGTTGTATGGACTTCGACTCCCAGAATTCCCCAGTCAGTTATGTTGGCTAGGGAATTCTGGGAGTTGAAGTCCACACGTTTTAGGCTTGCTCAGGTTGAAAAACATTTGAATATACTAGTCTCCAAATACAGTTTACAAAAGTGCTATGCTAATCCAGAACCAGACAAAATGTGCCTTAGCGTAATTTCAGATCAGTATTTTTTCTCAGTTTGACCTTCTGGTGGTCAGCTTAAAATAAATCCAAAAACAACATGGGTGGGAAAAGGACACAGGTGGCCACAGGAAGGGCGTTCATCTCCTGTTTTACCCATGGCCCCCCAAATCCCATGTTTTCTGCTTTGATAATATTTTCAGACCTTTTAGGGGAGTTTCCCTCCAAAGCTGCTCCACGATAATTGATAACAATCCTGCAGTGGATGCTGGCTGTATCTTCTGCTCTGGTAGCTTCAGATAAGTGTTTCTCAATGGGATCATTTCCTGCCCAATCTTTTATTAATCTACCTCTTTAGCCTCCAGCTAACTGGATCTAAAGCCCTTAGGACATGACCTGTTCTTCTCTTCTAAAATCCCAGCTGAAATCTGATTCACAATCCCACACGTATTAAAGTTGTGTTTCCCAATCTTGGCTATCTATCTATCTATCTATCTATCTATCTATCTATCTATCTATCCATCCATCCATCCATCCATCCATCCATCCATCCATCCATCTATTCATCTATCTCATCTATCTCATCTATCATCTATATCTATCTTCTATATATATCTATCTATCCATCCATCCATCCATCCATCCATCTCATCTATATATCTCATATATCATCTATATCTATCTATCTTCTATCGATCTATCGATCTATCTATAACATCTCTATATCTGTCATTTATAATCTATCTATATCTATCATCTATCTATTTATTTATCTATTATCTGTATCTATCTATATCTGTCTGTCTGTCTGTCTCTCTTTCTGTCTATCATTTATCATCTATCGATATCTATCATCTATCTATCCTCTATCTACCTAACTTATTTATTTATCAAATTTATTGGCTGCCCATCTTACCACCGGGTAACTCTGGGTGATTAAAGAAGATAAAATTGTATAAATAGAAATATAAAAACAAGAAGTTCAATAGCTTAAAGATGGGGCAGGAGGGAGCAGGACAAGTGGGGGGGATCCGATATTAATCTATCAACTGCCCCCCCACATGAAGCCTTTCCTTTGGAGCCCCAAGCGAACTAGTAGAGCCAAGTGCTTTGGCTCTTGTGAAGGGTTGGAGAAGACTTCCAGGGGTATGGATTTCAGCTGCCAGAATTTTATCAATGCCCATGCTGGCAGTGGAACTCTGGGAGTTGAAGTCCTCACACCCAGAAATCGCCAAGGTAAGGAAACACTACATATATTTGAATATTTATGAAGCTCTCGTTAATAAGAAACCCCCAAAGAGCTGGAATATGCTATCACCTCACCCTATGAAGTTCATTGAGGGCCAAAGTATCTTCTGCTGCATTCTCCAAGGAGCAGATATTGGCCATGGAGGTTCTCCTGCCCATTTTCTCAACTAATGGCCATGGGCATAGAAGGCCAGAGGAGCAGAAGCGGTGCTGAAGGACCAGGCCTAGCTGTAGGACACCATTAACCAACGTTGGCCAATCTAGAAACATTTGATGGGACTTAGATGGGAAATCACCAAGAATCCCAACGAAAACACCCTATTCTTCCTTATTTCTAGGGAAGCTCCCTAAATAAGTATGTAAAGTCCCTAGGAGTTGAACTCAGCTCAAAGGACTTCTCCTTTTACACTTTCCTTCCCCTGTAGTCACTTTCTGAGATGAATCACTTTCAGTTGCATGTCTCTGGAGATTTTCAATCATCCAGGGTGATGGTGGTCCCAAAAGTGCTTTTTTTTTTCAAAAAGCAACTGAACTTTCTTGGGGGTTTTTTTTTGTTTTTTTTTGCCCCTTGAAAACATTTTGCTTTGCATCCAAGAAGCTTCTTTAGTTTTGACTGAATGGTAGGGAATAGAACCGTGTGCCCTTTCACCAGTCCCAAGATGGTTCCACACCCATTTGCACGTCGATTCAGAGGACCATGAAAGTACAGATAAATCCCCGAATAGCCTCAGCGAGCTTCCTGTTGGGACCCTAAGGAGCCCAGGCAGGGAAGTGAGGAGTGGCTGGGAGGGGAGGGGTGAGTAGAGACCGGTGCAGCGCCCCTCGACGTGAGCGACATTGAGTTGGCCACGCCCACCCAGTCACATGACCACCTAGCCACGCCCAACCAGCCAGTCGTTAGGCAGATCGTATTAATGGTCCGCAGGATTTAAAATTATGAATTTAGTGGTCCCTGAGGTCCGAAAGATTGGGGACCCCTGGATGTGGATCACATCTTCTGCCCTCGGCTTAGCTTCTGCAGAGCGATCACCTGTGGGACTCCCAGGCCCGTGATAAAAATAAAGTGGTGGGAAAGCATCTTCCCGGCTTTGGCATGGAGAGACCACCCTTGGTAAGTTGCACAAGCACGGCACAATCTCCCTGTCTGCCCTGTGGGAAAAAGCAGTTTCTCACACGTGAGCCTGGCTGGGCTGCCAATCAAAACATGTCCGATCCTGTCTTGATTCCCCTGTGTTTACCTGGCTTTTATCACTTCCCTTGGGAAACTTCAGTCTACGCTGGGAAGAAGGGACGGGACAGGCTGGGGTACAGGATGTTTCACTCCCTTTGACATCTAAAAAATTTTTTTAAGCACAGGTAGTCCTGGACTTACAACCGTTCATTTAGTGACGATTGGAAGATACAATGGCACCGAAAAAGTGACTTATGTCCATTTTTCACACTTATGACCGTTGCAGCATCCCCGTGGTCACGTGATCAAAATTCAGCGGCTTGGCACTTGGTTCGTATTTATGACGGCTGCAAAGTCCCGGGTTCATGTCATCCGTTTTTGCGACCTTCTAACAAACATCACAGAAAAGGGAACAAGGTGGAAGTTGGAAGTTGAAAGATGATTAATAATGTATAAAGAAATATTTTACCATTATCATCATCATCATCATCATCATCATCATTATTATTATTTACTTTATTCATTAAGCATGAAACTCAGTCAGTGGTTGGATTCAAGTAATTTAACAACCGGTTCTCTGCCCTAATTATTTCTTCCAACAACCAATTTGCCAAACTGCTCAGAAAGTTAACAACCGGTTCTCCCGAAGTGGTGCGAACTGGCTGAATCTCACCACTGAACTCAGTCAACTGAACATTCAAAAATGCACCACAAATACCACTGACTGGTGCTAATGGTTGATATGGGTTGCTGCCGGCGTCCTAGGTATCAACCAAGCACCTTCTTAAGATGTACGATGTTCCAAGTAGCGCAGTTTTTTGCAGTTCTGTATTTTATAAAATTCTTGGACATGGTACTAAGTGCCCCGATGACAATGGGTATCACGGTGACATGTTTCATCCATAGCTGTGTAGTTTCGATGGCCAGGTCGCGATATTTCATGATTTTTTTCCCCAGTTCTTTTTCTTCGACTCTGGCATCTCCTGGTTACCGCGATGTCAATAAATTGTACGTTTTGGTTTTCGATAACTGTGATATCTGGCGTATTGTGTTCCAAGTGACAATCCGTCTGTATTCTTCGAAAGTCCCACAAGATCTTCACCTTCTCATTTTCTATAACTTTTTCCACTTTATGTTCCCATGACTTTTTGGGATACAGGAAAGTCGTATTTTTTACATAATGACCAGTGGACTAATTTAGGAAATTAACAATGTATAAACAAATAATATTTTACCATTAGATGATGATGATGATGACGTAAATTGACCCAGATAGTACACTGTTTATTAAGCACTAATGTATGCTATGGAAAAATGTATAAATAAAATATATAAATAAAAAGAAAAGGGAACAAGGATGTGTTTCCCATAAGCAGGGCTCAGAACAGATAGTGTCAGGGACACTATCAAGGACAAAGTGTAAAACTGGTGATAACGGAAACTTTAGTCCCAGCAATGCTCTAAAAAAAATTGGGAGGAAAGTCCAAGCGTTTGAGGAAAACAAAGATTATACCTAGTCCAGAGTCAGCACAGGTTTTTATAAAGGTTCATGTCATCTCTGAAAAATATAGAGCAACCCAGTGCCCTCCAGATATTTGAGACTACATCCCCCATTATTCCCAGCCATCATAGCAGCACTAGCATGCAAGCGCTCCTCAGACTTACGACCACAATTGAGCCCAAAATTTCCCTTGCTAAGCAAGACAATTGAGTTTTGCTCCATTTTACAACCTATCTTGCTTTTTTGTTAAATTGAATCACTGCAACTGTTAAGTTAGTAAGAAGGTTGTTAAGTGAATCTGGCTTCCCCATTGCTTATCAGAAGGTCACAAAAGGGGATCACGTGACCCCGGGACTGTCATAACTACAGGCCAGTTGCCCAAGGGTTTGAATTTTGATCACGTGACGATGGAGGGGGCGGGGCTACAACAGTCACAAGTTTCAAAAACGGTCCAAAGTCACGTTTTCCAGTACTCTTGAAACTTCAAACGGTCACTAAAGGAACTGTTGTACCTGTAAGTCGAGGACTATCAGTAAAACTGTTTTTTACAACCTACGGATTGATGCCTGGAAGGAAAACTTTGAATTTGGGGGGAAAAAACATTGGAAAAAAGTGGACTTTCCCCCCCAGTTTTCCAAGATGTTTCTTTTAGGGAGGGGGCAGAGGGAAAGATGGAGTTATGCAAGATACTTGATTCCAGAGAGATGGTTCTGAAACTGGAAACAATATTTTTTTTAAAAAAAAATTAAAGATGGATTAGGTTGCTTCCAATTCCAGCCAGAATATGTTCTGTTCACTTGCACAGAATGGATATAGATGTGGCTGAATTAAAACACAAGAAGTTGTTGAGGTTCCTGGAACTTCTTCATATCTGGATCATCTTGGCATTTCTCCTGCAACTTGGAGCTTGGTCTTTTTTCTTTAGTGCTCTTTCCACTTGATGTTCCATCATCCTCAGCCATCGAATTTTTGAAAAGCACGCAACAGCTTCGTTACCAGTCGATTGAATTTGTAGTGTGCAAATCCTGCCCTCTGGAGGTTAACGCTTGAAACTACAGCTCTTCTAGCAGGCAGTAGGATGGCCATTCTTAGCGATTCACACACTTACACTAACAAAGGAAGATATCTTACCCTAGAGGACTCGTATTGTGTCCACAATTTCCATGAAACCGTAACTGGGTTAGTAAACCCAGCTACAGATAGTCCTCAACTTAACAACTGTTTGCTTAGTGACCCGTTCAGTTATGACAGACCTCCCCCGGAACTACTTATGGCCCGGCTTTTGAAGTTGAATTGGATGGGAGAATACCAGTGGTGGGTTCCTCCTGGTTCAGCCCAGTTCTCCCGAGCCGGTAGCGGTGACGATATGACGTCACCGAACCGGTTCTTCCCCCCCACCCCCCGCGTTATTCTTACCTTTTATTTGGCCCCACCCCCAATCTATTGCTGCCTCCTGAGTCCCAGCTGATAGCTAGAAGGAAAAAAAACTGCACAGAATCTTAGCTAAAGGTTCTCCCGAACCTTTGTGAACTCCCAGCAGCCATGGGTGTCAAATTCAAGGCCCGCAGGCCAGATCCAGCCTACGGGGCCGTCCTGGTCTACCCAGTGCCAAGAGGAAAGATCAGGCCAGCGTAGCTTCGGCCCGGTCTACCCAGTGGGAAGAGGAAACATGCCAGTAGTTTGGGGAGTGGCATCAAGCTAGCCACGCCCATGCAGTTGGCCACACACACACACACCCAAGGTCAATCACAGCCCTGATGTGACCCTCAATGAAATTGAGTTTGACACCCTTGCCCTAGCCAAAACATTAACATTTGCAGAAGTACCCTCCAGACAAAAGACACCTGCGTATCAATAAAGGAGAATATTTGTAGCTCAGGGTTGAAATGAGGAGTCCTTGGTGCTCTCTGAGCGTGGTTGTTTTCTTGCAGACGTTTCATTATCAAGCTAGGTAACGTCATCCGTGCTAGTGACACATATGTTCCCCGACATACAGTGCTCATGTCTAACCCAGGCTTAACCATTATGGTCCCTCCTCCCTGCCCCGATGTTGAATTCCAGAAGGTTAAGAAACAAAAGTGTTTTATTTTGTTTGACACAGAAGGCCAGCTCTGTTGAGTTTCAGTCATTCACGGCCCAAGAATGGCCGTCAGATGTTGGAGGAAAGAGAGCCTCAAGTCTCAAAGCAGAACAGCCTTGAGAACCACAAACTGCAGATCTGAGGTGAAGGCCAGGAGTGCCAGCCATTCTATTTGCTAATGAAGATATAACTAAAGCAAGGTTCATTTGCTAATGAAGATATAATTAAAGCAAGGAAACTCGAGTTATAAGGCGGGTCCTTCTTCGTTTTGGAATCAGTTCAAGAATTGGAAGTGAACAGTTGCATTTGACTGTGATCGGCTTCACTTGTGTCTTGCACAAGAGTGCAGAAGACTTTCTAGTTGCCCTGAATTATTGTTGATCCTGAGAAAAGAGGCATGCCTTAAATAGGTACATCCTGAATTCCGCATTTGAGGTTCGCGGGAACTGCAACATCTGTGAAAAAGAAGAGAATGGAAGCATTAGCACGAGCCACGGTGGCGCAGTGGTGAGAGTGCGGTACTGCAGGCTATTTCTGCTGACTGCCGGCTGCCTGCAATTTGGCAGTTTGAATCTCACCAGGCTCAAGGTTGACTCAGCCTTCCATCCTTCTGAGGTGGGTAAAATGAGGACCTGAATTGTTGGGGGCAATAGGCTGACTCTATAAACCACTTACTAGAGGGCTATAAAAGCACTGTGAAGTCTAAGCGCTATTGCTATTAGATCCTGCGAAGGACGCAGAGATTTGCAGACCAACAACATCTGGGAGGAGAGGTTTTATCCCCTGTCTATGGGGAAGACCCAAATTATATGTGTATATATGACGTAAGCCCCACTGTGGCAAGCTAGGAGCAGTATTTGTGTAAACTCCTTAAGTGGATCAATTACAAGCAAACAGCTGCATTTGTGTAGTAGGTAAAGTGGGTTAATATTTATCTGAGATGTGGGTATGGAATATACACAAACATATATACTTTGAGCATGTGTATATGCAATGTATATATACAGTCTGTGTGTTTGTGTACAGTACATATACATATATATATATATATATATATATTGTGTGTGTAGATAAATGTGAGAGAAAGAAAGAAAGAGTGAGCATACACACACAATATACACAGACAGACAGTGTGTGTGTGTGTGTGTGTGTGTGTGTGTCCATCCATCTAACCAGACATTTGGTTTATGGTTCAACGCACTCAGAAATCAACATAATCAGAAAATTACAAATCAGAAAATAACTTAATTTACTCTCAAGACTCAGCATATTGCACAAACTTTAATCAGATACTATCTCAGTCTGCAGCCTTTAGTAATTTAGAAATCAGCTGCAGGAGAGCAATTCCTTTCGTCCCGAAAGATTTCAGTTCTACAATTTCTTCTACAAAGACTTTCACGACATTTCCACCACTCTTTTTTTTGATCTCTAGTCTAGAGGTGACGCGGTAAACTCTAGCCTAAGGGACATGGTGGCTCAGTGGCTAAGACGCTGAGCTTGTCAATCGAAAGGTTGGCAGGTCAGCGGTTCGAATCCCTAGTGCCACATAATGGGGTGAGCTCCCGTTACTTGTCGCAGCTTCTGCCAACCTAGCAGTTCGAAAGCACGTAAAAAATGTAAGTAGAAAAATAGGGACCACCTTTGGTGGGAAGGTAACAGCGTTCCGTGCGCCTTTGGCATTTAGTCATGCTGGCCACATGACCAGGAGACATCTTCAGACAGTGCTCGTTCTTCGGCTTTGAAACAGAGATGAGCACTGCCCCCCAGAGTCAGGAACGACTAGCACATATGTGCAAGGGGAACCTTTACCTTTACTTTTAGTCTAGAGGTTCTTCCATTAAGATGGAGCAGATAGTGGTCCAGAAGGGACCCCCCCCCTTCTGCTCCGCTCTTTCTCTCTGAGTAACAGAAGCCAGTCTCACCAATCTTTTTGGGTTTGGGTAGGTTCAGATTGTTCATAAGTTCAACGAAACCCTCCTTAGACAAAATCAGACGAGGATTCAGTGTTCGTTCTTCCTCCACCGTAGACACGGTCTGGCCTGGAACGGGAGAAGAGGAAAGAGAATGGATGTTATTGTGCATAGAACACACACTAATTTTAAAGTTTTTGGATCACGAGGCCTCGCGCCATAATAAATCTGGTGTATCTATCTCCAATTCAGCATGTTGATCGTAAAGAGTAAATCCAATGCAAACTAAACTTACAAGATTTTTTTAAAAAATAAAGAGTAAAAAAGCGCTCACCAACTCACCTGTGTAGTCATGGGCAGGATAGATCAGGCAGTCACCTGGAAGGGTGAAGATTTTCTTGTGGACGGAGTTGTAAAGGGTTTCCGCAGAACCTGGAGACAAGAATGGAGGCTGTAACCATCAAGCAAGATTCTTTTTTTCTAACATAGAAGTTGGAACAGGGGGTATATCCCCAACTCTTATCCTGTTCTGCCCCAGCTACGGATCCCAAAGAACACAGCACACACAAAGTTTGTACAAAACTTAAATTTACTAAAGTAATTCAGTCTTTTCCAAACAAAGGCTGTTAATAAACTACCTTAACATCCTACAAGAAAACAAAGATAAAGTAATCACAGTCTTACTAAGGTTGGCAGAAAGCCCAGAAGCAATTTTGCAGAGAATCCAGACGCGAAGGAGAATGAACTAAAGTTGTTCCCTACAGATTGTTTCAGTCGGTGTTCCTCCTTAAATAGTCTAAGGGAGTGGCCAATTAGCCCCAAGCCTTACTCTCGAGGAGACCTCCTCCTGAGAAGCCACTCCTGCCTTTTGGCAGCTCTGCGCGCCTGTGCATCGAGAAGAGGCTCTTCCTCTTCGTCCTCTTCACTTATGGGAGCTTCTGGAGGTTCTGAAGGCCCTGGCTGAATCCCCGCCTCTGGCACCACATCTTCTCCAGCCCCCTCATTGTCTGACACGAGTGCCAGCTGCACAGGCTGCTGGCGCAGTACCACACCAGCCTCCTTGCTGTCCGAATCAGCCACCAGCCACCAGCCGCACAGGCTGTGAACAGGCCACAACATATCCTGACAAATATTAGGCTGAAAACCACCTCTTGTAACCTATGCATAAGTCTCCTTCACGCAATCAGAATCTCTAGACCAGGGGTGTCAAACTCGATTTCACTGAGGGCCACATTAGGGTTATGTTTGACCTCGGGGAGGGAGGGGTGGCCAGGGGGCATGGCCAGCATGATGTCACTTGCGTTGGGAGGTGCCTGTGGTGGCCCAAGCTCTCTGCCAGCAAAAACAGACTCCCAAGCTCCGTTTTTGACTGAGACGGCCTCCTGCACACAGCCCTCCCAACCTCCGTTATGGCTGGCAGAGGCATCGTGGGTCAGTCCTTCACTATTTCCAGGGCAGCCCCATGTGCCAGATCTAAGCACCCCGCAGGCCGGCTCCAGCTCCCAGGCCTTGAGTTTGACACCCCTGGTCTAGAACAACTAGAGTTTTGGGTCCTCTGTGTTAGGGAATGGCTATTGCCTAACTGGTTGGGTTGGTAATATATATATAAACCATCAATGCATGTTTGCAGTCAAAATGTAATGTATAGCTTTAAGACTGTAATGCTGTATTGCATCATACTGTATTCTGATTGGCTAGCTCTGTAGCCAATGTCCTTAAAAGGAAGCTTGAACCATGGCTTATTTTTCTTATTACATTATTATTGCTACCTCTGCTCCTCTCTGCTTGTTCTCTCTGCATGATCACTGATTGATCATTGCTACTTGTTGTTTTTTACTGTTTTACTGATTGTTTTACTGCTGTACTTGTTCCTGTTTGCAACTCCAAAAAGAACTGTTTTATTGCATATGACTATAACAACTAGTAAGAAGACTTTGTTCTTGGACTATCCCTGGATTGACAATTTAACTATCTTTATCTGTGTATGACCTGGATTGTTTATTGGACTTTGCTTTGCTTTTTCCTAAAAGTAAAAGAATATCACAACTCAGTGTGTCTGTGTATTGACAGTGCTTATTCACAATCACTCTCAGTCGTTTCTCATGTGCACAACCTTGCTACTCAAGGGTTACTCTGTGCATATTCCTTAACAATCTGGAAGAAATAGGTATCCATAAATCCAGTTTCAAAGGCAAAAGATTCCTCTTCAAGTGGAAAACAACTTTTTCTTTAAAAAAGAGTGAACTTTGCTCATCCTTCAGGAGGCCTATGATGTTTACACATTGTGCAGAATAAGGAAGTTAAAGTCAAGAGGGCAGAATTCTGAACTCTTCTTAAGAGATTCCGGAAAAGAAAAGAAAAAAGCTTTGTCCTATTACAGGAAATCCTCATCTTATGACTGCAGTTGAGCCCCAAAATTTATGTTGCTAAGGGAGAAATCCATTTTGCCTCATTTTACGACTTTCCTTGCCACCTTTGTTAAGGGGATCACCGCAGCTGTTCAATTAGTAACACGGTTGTTAAGTGAAGCTGCTTTCCACGTGGACTTTGCTCGTCGGGAGATCGCCAAAGGGGACCCCGGGACACTGCAAAACCGTCACATCTGCGAGTCGGTTGTGAAGCATCTGAATGTAAATCACGTGAACATAGGGTGGGGACGCTGCAACGGTCCTGAGTGTGGAAAAATGGTCCTAAATCCGTGGCGTTGTAACTTTGTTTTCCGTGGCGTTGTAACTTTGAAGATCACTAAGCGAACTGTTGTCACTCGAGGACTACCTGCATAAAAACCTCCACTCTCTCACGAGCTGCAAAGCTGACATAGGGTTTGTAACCAGATCCCAAAGTTTTCCCATACCTTGTTGGAAATCTGTCCTGCCGCATCCCCTGATCAGCAAAGCATCGCCTGTAAAAGCCATAGTGTTGTCATTCAATACGTAGGTCAGGCAGCCGTCCGTATGGCCGGGGGTGGCACGAGCTTCTAATGCCTGGAAACACAATAGAATGTCACTAACATTCTTAGAGCCTGTCTCACGTTTTATATTAGCACTCTGTTCTTGTTCCCCTCCCTAAAGTAGTGGAACTGCCCTGTTTCCCTGAAAATAAGACTTTAAAAGGGGGTAAAAATTTAGGTGCGTCTTATACACCGAATGTAGCCTCGCCCACCCACCGGCTCCCACCCTTTGGCCTCTGCCTCCCAGCAATTTACCTCCTTGCAGCAAGAAGAAACAGCTCCTTGCTGCAAGGAGGTAAACTGCTGGGAGGCAGAGTTTCAGCTTCAGCACAGCCTAATTAGCACAAGTTGTTTGGATCAGCCTCCCGACTCTCAGCTGTTTTGCTCTCAGCTGTTTTGCTCTCAGCTGTTTTGCGCAGGCCTCTGCTGCTAGCTGCAAGGAGGTAAATTGCTGGGAGAAGATTTTTTTTCCCCCTTGTGCTAATCAAGCTATGCTGAAAACAAAAATGAAAGTAAAGCAGGCTATTTGCTGTTTGCGGCAGCGAGGCAAAATTGCTGGGAGGCAGAGGCAGATTTCTTTTTCTTGTCTTCCTCACCAAAAAAGGTAAGTACGTCTTATAGTCCGGAGCGTCTTATACTCCGAAAAATATGGCACTTTTTTCATCATAAGTACATTTTTCGGGGCCCGTCGTAACTTCAGTCACTAAATGACTTCATGCAAGTCATATTTTAAGAGTCGTTGCCATTTAATTCTCATTAAAGGGAAGGCGAAAGGAGTGGTGCGGTGGCCTAGAAGTGGAGCTCTCGCATCACAATCAGGAGGCTGTGAGTTCGATCCTAGGTAGAGAATACACACTGAGAACATATCTGCTGAACAAAACTCCACATTGGCGACAGGGAGGGCATCCGGCCATTAAAACACTCTGCTAGCTCAATTCAGTTGATTATGAGGATCAATTCAGGGATTATGGGGTTGTTAAAAGATGATGATGAAAGGGCAGGCAAAGCTACATTTCCTCTTGTTGCCCAGGGAAGAATTTCAGTTTTGCCCAAACAGAGCACATGGTCAAACAAGGGCTCTGAAACTAAACCAATGACTTTGGACTCAAATCTTAAGATCATCCAGCTGTCTAAAATGAACTCGAAAGATAAAACTTCCACAGGCCTGGAACCCAAAGTCCTAGCTTCTAGGAAGTAAATCCATCCAAGCGGAGGTTTGCAGAAGTACGAGAGAATTAAGCAAGCCTGTTGGTGAATTGTTGGAAAATAAACAAGGAGGCAGGGTGGAGTGCAGGAAGTGATAAACGCATTATTTCTAAATGAGAGGAACTAGCAGCTTCATTCTGTTGTGTGCTGGGCAGGCTCCCTCTCACATATTATGTCTACAATTTATGAAGGACTCAGAAAAACTGAACCAAATTCAGAGAAAGGGAACAAGCATGAAGAAAGAACAGGTCCGCTTAACAATTGTGGCATTCGCTTAACCACCACAACAATAAGGGTCGTAAAATCGGGTCGGTCATGTGACCAACCTGTTTTACGATCATCACAACTTAAGGACAGTGTCAACTCGCAAAGCATCCCTGGCCTAATCTCGAGTTGCCATAGGCCGGGGGGGGGGGGGGGGGGGGGAAACTGGCGAAACTGCACAGCAGCAAAAAACAGATGCACACTCCACGCTTATCTCCCTCAAGGCTGTATCCCAGGGATACCTGCAGCAGTCGAAGGGGAGTGACCTCTACAACCCGGGAAATTGCTCCGTTGGTGAATGTGATTGATGACAAATCCTGGGGGGAGGGGGGAAACAGGGTCATAATTGGAGTGTAAATTACGTAGGGTCAGAGCTGGCTTCACTTGGGAAAGTGCCGACATGAAGCTCCTAATAAATATCTTGATTTCTTTTGAAGCTCAAGACTCATGGTTTAATTAGGGTATCCGTTCAGAACCCTGACAGACAGTCCATTACAACCGTAAATCAAAAGCTACCAGTAGCCAAGGTGAAGGAATCTTAGTCCAGTTCCTGTTTATGCTATTTATTCTCCAGGAATCTGTTCACAGACTTACAAAAGCTCCAAATTTGAGGTGATGGCCTTCCTGGATCAGGAGATCAGCAATGGCCCCGCTGTCCTTAGAGATGACACTGCAACAGCCCGGAAGGAGCTGCTTAAGGAGCCCCGTGCCGGAGATATGATCAGCATGGCAATGGGTGTTGACTAACAAGAAGAAGGAGAAATACATGGTTGTTTTCTTAAAAGACACAAGATCAAGGATCTAACCCAGCTTTTTACAATATGGCCACCTTTCAGATGAGTGTATTTCAATACAGGTAGTCCTTAACTTACAACCATTCGTTCACGTTACAATGGCACTGGAAAAAAGTGATTTATGGCCAGTACTCCTATACTGTACAGTAATGGCCAAAATTGTGGGAACCTTTTGGGAAAAGTGTATTTTTGATGGATAATAACACCACTTTATTTTTTGGAGTTTCAAGATAATCCTATTCTGCTGCTGGAATGGCCTGGGAATAGCCCAGATCTTCACCCAATTGAAAATCTATGGAGCCAACTAAAGAAACTGGTTAGTCAGAAGCTACTCAGCAATAAAACCCAGTTAATAGAAGCCATCCTTCAATCTTGGTTTCACATTCTAACAGCTGCAGAACTAAAAGGCTTGGTTCACTCCATGGGAAGACGTCGTAAGGCCATAATTCATGCTAAAGGTTACCCAACTAAGTATTAACTGACATGGGGATTATTTTTATATATCTTGTTTTTTCTACCTGTTTCACTTTTCTTCTTTATACTGTCTCTGTTATTCTAACAGCAAATCCTTCATAAAAGTTATTGCATTACATTCTTGGTTAAATTATCTTTCCATTGATATATAATTGTATGGTACTACTCCAAAAAAAAAGTGGTGTTAGTAGCTAGTTTTAGAAAATACACTTTTCCCAAAAGGTTTCCACAATTTTGGCTACTACTGTACTTACGACCATCATAGCCTCTCCAAGGTTATGTCATCAAAAATTGGGTTTTGGGCTACCGGCGTTTATTTACGATGGTTGCAGGGTTCCAGGCTCATGTGATCTCCATTTGCAATCTTCCCAGCTGGCTTCTGATCAGCCGAGTCAATGGGGGAAGCCCGTTTCACTTAACGACACTTTAAGAACTGTGGTGAGTTGCTTAACAACTGTGGCAGCAAAGGTCACAAAATCAGGCGCAACTCATTGCTTAAGCAACCGCCTTGCGTAGCAGCAGAAATTCTGGCCCTAATTGTGGTTGTAAATTGAGGACTATCTGTACCCATGCTCCAAAGTCAGCATGGTTGGTACGGAACGTCCTCGGAACTGAGGCTCCCACCCATTAGGAGGGACCATTAGGAGGCCCACTCCCTTGCGCATGTGCGTGACCCCCCCCGAGCATGTGTGTGCGCTCTCCCGCATGCGCCCCGCTGCCCACCCATCCCAAAAATCAGCTTGCTGGTGGCAGGCGTGCACACATGCATGGTGGAAGTGAGCTGGGCGACAGCTCACGTGCTCGCAGAGAGGACTCTGCGTGCCAGTTGTGGCACGCGTGCCATAGGTTCGCCATCACGGCCCTAGAATTTATTTTCAGTCTCAAATCTTTCCTTTCTTAAAAAGGAAAGACATTTCTTTAAAAGAAGCTCAATCTTCCTTCGGCTGATAACATCCAGAGAGATTGAACACCAATTCTTAGGTTACCAAGCACCACTGTCACCTCTGTTCAGTTATCCACCTCCAATTATATCACAGCTACTTTCTGAAGATCCTGACAGACCATGATTTCTGGTTGTTGTTGTTTTTTCCCCCAAGAAGAAACAACTCACCTGTATATAGCAAATTAAGTCCAAGTTGCTTCACCAAGGTTGAATCGCGTTTGGCCGTTTCCAAAACGGGGTCTATTAGAACGGCTTCTTTCGTCTTCATATCTGCCAGCAGGTAAGTGTAAGTGTAACTTTCTGACTCAAAGAGCTGTTAGGTGAAGGAGAAAGAAAAACCAACAAGCACTTAGTCCATGGAAGGGCAAGCGAAACAGTCCAATTGTATCCAGCCATGCTGGCTGGGGAATTCTGGGAATCGAAGTCCAAAAGGTGCCAAGTTTGGAGACCCCTGCTCTAGCCCCGGAAACATTTAATTTATTATTATTTACTTTATTCATTAAACATGAAACGTCAACTGAACATTCAAAAATGCATCACAAATACCATTGACCGGTGCTAATGGTTGATACGGGTTGCTGTCATTATTATCATCATCATCATCTTTTATTCATTAAACTGAACATTTAAAAATTATTTATTATTATTATATGAAAGCAAACTACTAAATTTCCATTGTAACCAACGCCTTACATGAATTACTATCCATATTAAATCTGCACTATGAATTTTAATTAATTACAGTTAGCCTATTTTTATTGCCTGCATCTCTCAGAGAAGCTGTTACATTAACAGATTAACAGAATTGGAAGGGATCTTGTAGGTCATCTAGTCCAACCCCCCACCCAAGCAGGAGACCCTACACCGTTTCTGACAAATGGCAGTCCAGCCTCTTCTTGAAAGCTTCCAGGTAAGCTTTCAAGCTATTCCATTGATTGCTCTCACCGTCACACACACACATACACATATGTATAATAATATAGAATAGAATAGAATAGAATAGAATTCTTTATTGGCCAAGTGTGTTTGGACTTGTATTATGTATAATATGTAGAATAATATACATTATTACGTATATGCTCATACCTGTTTATACTTATATGTTTATATACTATGTTAATACTTATACTTGTTTTCCCACACAAGCTTGACAAAGTAACTAAAGTAGCTAAATAAAATGAAATAAATAAATAAAATACCCCAAAATCTTTTCCTGTTATGCCATGGTTAAGAGTCCGGGGTGGGGGGGGCGTCTTTTCAGAGAGGAAACGTTATCCACCCCACCCCACCCCCGCACACACACCTCCAAAACCAGGCAACATTTCCAACCCTACCTCTTTCCCCACGCCCATGCCTTTCTCCACCTGCCTTGGATTACAATACCCATCCTCCCCTCCCCTCCTTCCCCCGGCCGGGCGGGCAAGATCCGAAGCCCAAAGTGAACGCAAGAGCAGAAAGGGGCAGCGCGAAAGGTCGCCAGTTCGGCGGTTCGAATCCCTGGTACAGCCTGAGCAGGGGGGGTTGGACTAGATGACCTCCAAGATCCCTTCCAACTCTAGTTACTGTTGAAAGACCTGTCGGAGCTCACCTGTCGGAAGAGCAGCCCCCGGCGTTGGGCAGAGCCGGCGCAGTAGCATCGCTGCGGGGGAAGCGGCTGGTTCAGGAGCCGCAGGGCAGCCGCGGGGCATCTCCGGAGCAGCAGCCGCTTCATGGTCTCTTGATGCCGTGCCAGCCTTCGAGGAACCGGAGCGAAGGGCGAAGCGACGCCCTTTAACATTGACTCGGCTGGGCTGGGCTGGAGGGGAGGAGAGGGGAAGAGACGCGCCTCCTTAAAGGGCCAGCGGCGCCCCGCAAGCCTTCCAGATTGCGACCGGACTACAACTCCCAGCAGCCTCTGCCGGCAAGGGCCATAAAGGAGGAACGCTGGGACTTGTAGGAACGAATTCTTCCAGCGACAGCAATAATCCAGGCACGGTCCAGTTACTGTTATAAAGTTTCCAAACTTTTAACAGTATAACAGAGCCGGAAAGGACCTTGGAGGTCATCTAGCCCAACCCCAGGAGGCCTGGTAGTAGGGATTCGAACCGCCTAACCGCTAAACCACCTAGCCAAGAATGCAAACTGCGGGGATTAAAAGTAAAAGATGAGGATTAAGATGAAGAAGACGTGCCGTTATAAACAGTTAAAGGTGACTATGTTGTGATTACTAGTAAAAATAGGGTGATTATGTTGAGATAAATGGTAATGAAGATGATTTGCTGGGAGTGATAGTTGTTGTGTTTTTTTTAAATTTGATTTATATGCCGCCCTTCTCCAGAGACTCAGAGCGGCTTACAATGCATTAACCAATAGCCTTCATACTTCTGTATATTTATACAAAGTCAGCTTATTGCCCCCACAATCTGGGTCCTCATTTCACCTACCTTAGAAAGGATGGAAGGCGGAGTCAACCTCGAGCCTGGTGGGATTCGAACTTGCAGTAATTGCACTCAGGCCCTTAGTTAAGATATTGTTTATGATAATAGTATGGTTTATATTTTTAAGTCACTTTTTTCAGTGCCCTTGTAATTTTGAACGGTCGCTAAATGTACTGTTGTAAGTCGAGGACTACCTGTCCAAATGGAATGAAGAAAGAAAAAAAGAAATGCCAAAGCCCAGAGCTATTTTCCAAAGCGCCTGAAGGCCAGAGAAGGAATAATGGATGGAAACTGATCAAGGAGAGATTCAACCTGGAAATAAGGAGACATTTTCTGACATTGAGAACAATCAACCCATGGAACAGAAGTTGCCTTTGGAAGTTGTGGGAGCTTCATCACTGGAGGCTTTCAAGAAGAGACTGGACTGCCATCTGTCAGAAATGGTGTAGGGTCGTCCGCTTGGGCGAGGGGGGGGGGGAGTTTGGACTAGATGTCCTACAAGGTTCCTTCCAACTCTTGTTAATCTATATCTATTTTTCCTGTCCAGGTACAACACCTTCCACAATTGCATAACACGATCAAGTCAGCCACAAGTTAGCCAAGCACCAACACCATTACCTCCACTGGGTTATCCAACTCCAATTATATCATGCCGTCTTTCTTAAGAGCCTGACAGACCAGGATTTATGACAGTTCATTTAGGGACCATCCCAAGTTACAACAGCATGGGAAAACTCTAGACTCCAGAAAGAGTGCAGAGAAGAGCAACCAGGGTGATTAGGGCACTGGAGGCTAAAATATACGATGAACAGTTGCAGGAACTGGGCCTGGCTGGTCTAGTGAAGAGAAGGACCAGAGGAGACATGAGAGCAGTGTTTTCAATATTCGAGGGGCTGTCACAGAGAGAAGCGGGTGGGTCAAGCTATTTTCCAAGGCACCTGAAGGCCGGATAAGGAACAATGGATGGAAACTGACCAAGGAGAGATTCAACCTCAAAAGCCTTGGTAGTACAGTGGTCTAAAGCACCCTGTTATTAACATCAGCTGCCTGCAATTATTGCAGGTTCAAATCTCACCAGGCTCAAGGTTGACTCAGCCTTCCATCCTTTCTAAGGTAGGTAAATTGAGGACCCAGTTTGTGGGGGCAATAAGCTGACTTTGTATAAATATACAAAAGTATGAAGGCTATTGCTTAGCGCATTGCAAGCCGCCCTGAGTCTCCGGAGAAGGGCAGCATATAAATCAAATTTAAAAAACAAAACAAAACTGGAAATAAGGAGAAATTTGTGTGTTTTTACTTGGCTGTACACCGCCCTGAGTCCCCAGGGAGAAGGGCGGTATAGAAATCTAAAATAAATAAATAAATAAATAAATAAATAAATAAATAAAATTTTCTAACAGTGAGAACAATCAGCCAATGGAACAGAAATTGCCTTCGGAAATGGTGGGCTGGGGGAATTCTGGGAGTTGGAAGTCCGCCCATCTCAAATTTTGCAAATTTGAGAAACACTGAATTATTTTTTGATTCTGGGCAGCCTGCGGTGGGATTGCAAGAAAGCTCTACTTTTTTTCCCCTGTCCAGGTACAACATCTTTCACAATTGCATAACACAATCAAGTCAGCCACTGCCAGGGTCTTTCCCGTCTCCGCTTCACCAAACATGCTGAAGTCTGTTATTCGGGGAAGGAAGAGACGCTTCATTAATATCGTTTGGAAATATTTTGTGGTTCGGAGAAATGAATTGTAAGCCAGAAGTGGATTTGCTATGGATGGGAGGCAGTGGGCTAGGTCAACAGAAAACCTTTGCACATTAACTTTTATTTGTACCCAGCTTTAACCAATAGCAGTTTCCAGCTGAAGGAAGAGTGAGATATTGTAAAACAGCCTGAGTGTGACCCGGTTCGTCCTAGTAATTTTCACCCCCATGAAGTTGCTTCTTCGGATGTGCCAACGGGAGGCAAACAAAACAGGGTCCTTTTCTGAAAATCAAGAGCAATTAAGCAGTAATTATTGTCCCATCTTTCCTTAGCAATTGGAAAATCTTTTTTTTCCCCCATGGTTGTAAGAGCAAGGGTGAACATGTGACTTTCTTAAGGCACTGATGCCATCATAAATTATTTTGACAGCCTTGATTTAAGCCGACTGCCATAGAACTCTTGCCTAGAGTCACGTAACTGCCTTCTTTGAATAAAGATATACATTGTCTACTTTTTAAAACTGCCTTCTTTGAATAAACATAGCAATTCACACAGTCTCACTCGATTGCATAAAGTCTTCAGATTTTTTTTTCCTCCTTTGAATTCTCCTTAGTCTACTGGTTGACTCATATGACATTCTGAATAAGAAACTAGTCAACTGAATTGAACTGAATTGAGTGGACTGTATGAACCCAAGATAGCATATGTGATAAGAAGTGTTGTTTTGTTGACCTCAAAGTCACGTGAAGCCTGAAAATTCACATTGCTGGACTAAAACCCTGGATAATAAACATGGGTGTGACTTTTATGAGTTCATGAATTAAGTTATTTATTCACCCATATGCTCCATCTCTCTTCAAACTGTTTTACCAATGGCCTTTGCTCCGAAGTATGTTTGAAAAGCAGGGCAAAGCACAAAAAAATAGAAAACTACTCCGTATGGTCTAATTTTTTAGCTATACTTCTTCAAGTCATGGGTTATTCTGTAAGACTATGGAATTTTCTGTTCTCTCTAGAGATTTTTGATGACGGGGATCTTTCAGTAAGAAAGATATATAAACTGATACAAAGAATATGCAGAAGGGAGCATAACTGTCAATCAATCATAGTAGAGCTGGAAGGGACCTTGGAGGTCTTCTAGTCCAACCCCCTGCTCAAGCTCAATATTTCTCAATATTTGCAGCAATTAGCACTTAATTATGACTAGCCTCCAATAACCTTAAGAACAATTTTATTTGATTTTTATTTCACCTTTATTTCTTTATCAGCAACTCAAGGTAGCAAAGACACACAATACTCCTTCCTCCTCCTGGTTTTCCCAACAACAACCCTGTGAGATGGGCTTGCCTGTGAGTGACTGTCCCAAAGCCACACAGTTGGTTTTCATGCCTAAGGCTGGACTAGAACTCATTGTCTCCTGGTTTTCTAGCATGGTTCCTTTGCCACTAGACCAAACTGGCTTTTACGAGTTGTTAAGTTACTACATGCAGCTTCTTTGTACAAACCTCAGTCTTTTGTAAGACAAAAGAGCTGCCAACTTCAATTGTGTGGTATTACAACTTTGTCTTTTTCTCCAGAGATGCTTTTGAGAATTCCAGCAAGCAAGCAGCCTATTAAGGTGGGCAGAGTGCTGTAGCAAGTACAACATGCAATTCCTATTTTGCACTGTCATGAAACGGGTGATGTAAGAGTCCCTAATTCCGGCAATTGCACCATTTTAATGTGGGGTCAGCCAAATGTCAAAAAAAATAAATAAATCTAGACTAAATGTTCAGAAAAGCACCGGAGCATAATTTGCATCATTTCTGTGATTCATACTGAGGAAAATTGGGGAAAGATTGTACATGCACCAAAGCATGTTTTTCAAGTGCTGTCCATGCAAAGCTTTGGTTTTCCATCTATTTAATCTGCAATCCAGCTGTTTTTCCTTATATTCTGTCTTTGTTTCTGTTGTTTTTATAATGTTCTCCGTTTTCACAGCCTGCAGCAATTTTTCTGTACTTTGGTTCACTAATCATTCAAACTTCGTTTTTCATCTTTTACGGTTTGATGGATTTGCAATAGTCCTCTGCCCCCTATTTTTCTTGGCAGGTACAACCTGTCGATGTCACTTCATGGATGTAAAGCGTGGTACATATTGAAAAGTTTGCATGTTTTCCGGTCAAACTTTTGAATTATTATTCTCTTTTATTCATTAAAAATGAAACTCAGTCAACTGGACATTTAAAAATATGTCTTAAATACCATTAAAAATGTGTCTTTTTATACCATAAAGCTATTGCTTAATGCATTGTAAGCTGCCCTGAGTCTCCGGAGAAGGGCGGCATATAAATCGAACCAATAAACAATAATAAATTGACTGGTATTGAATTATTTATTATTTATTATTATTGTTGTTGTTGTTATTGTTATTATTGTTATTATTGTTATTATTCTGTAATCTTATATATGCTTGACAAAATAAATAAATAAAATAAATAAATAAAAATTGCTGAAAGGGTTTTGAGCCCGGTGAAACTTCACTTTTTTCCAAATGCCCGATTACAACTAAAACTCAGGGTCCGTGGGAAAAAAAACAACAACCCTGCGGTATCGGGACACTCATTCAACTCGCCACGCCAAGTTTCCGAAAAAGTTCTTAAAAGAGGCGCATTTAAAAAACAAATGAGATTAAATTTTGTCCCTTACCGGCCGCCGTTCGACGTCATTCCTTTGCCCTCTTTTCCTTGGGCGAAACCATAAGGCCAAGGGACGGAGGGGGGGATCATCCCGGAACGTGGTTGTGTCCAGGCGAACATTTTCTCAACGCGGTTTGGCTCAGTCGATTCCCCTGCAGGTAGAATCGATGCGTTCGTTTCGCTCGCGTGGCTTTTGCGCGGCCGGGGTTGCGTGTTTGCTGAACGTTTCGTTCTGTCCTCGGTTTTTAAAAAGGGGCATGCATATTTTTTTTTAAAAAAAACACATAACTTGAAATGAGTTTTTTTTTCCTCCTCCCTTTCTTCCGCTTGCGTGCTTGCTATCCTGAGTAAAGCTCACGTGGACAAATTGCAAGCGACCTTTGGTCGGGTCAACCGCTTGTTAGGATCGGGTGCAAAGCCCCCCCCCCCTTCCAACCCCAGGGGTTGCATTCACACAACCTGGATAAGCAAACCCAGGGGTTGCATTGGCATCCAGCTGCAAACCTTGGTTAATTCGAGGGCAGATTTAGCCTGCTGGGCATGCATGCAATCCATCTGTAAATGCAATTTGGTTAGGGGTTTTTTTATGCTTCTGGGTTTTTGCGCAAATCCCCAGAAACAAGGGCCGTCTTGTGTGAACTGGGCCCGAGTTGCGTGATCATGATTGCTAAAGGCGAGGATCGGGAGAAGATCCTCAGCTGTGTGATTACAAAGGCCAAATTCCAAGAAATCCTCACATTATGCTGCTCTTATTCTGCAACTTAACCCCAGGATCCTATGGTCGCCCCATTCTGGTTTCCTAGCATGTGGGGACTACAACTCCCAGTATTCCCAACCAGCGAGTTGAAAGCCATGACCCCCAAAACATACATGATTGGTAAAAAAAAAAAAAGTCATGTTCGGCTTAATTTTGCAAATCATCCAAAGGATTTTGGTTGCATGGGGGGTGGGGGGGAGGATGAGAAATAAAAAATGGAAGAAAAGTAGAAATATCCAGCTTTGGCTTTCTTGGAAGAGAAAACTAAGATAGGAATTAAGAGTCATCTGGAGTGGGAACTGGGAAGAGAGGCTGTGATTACAAGCTGTGATGTGTCTTGATCCAGCCACCAGGGTTTGACATAATTTAGGAGATTTACCTGGCTGTAATTGAACAAACCTAGGTTTAGCAGGATGTGTAAGTTTCGACCTGTCTGTTATTGAACAAGCCTAGGTTTAGCAGGATGCGTAAGTTTTGACCTGTCTGTTATTGAACAAACCTAGGTTTAGCAGGATGCGTAAGTTTTGACCTGTCTGTTATTGAACAAACCTAGGTTTAGCAGGATGTGTAAGCTCTGCCACAGATTGTACACATAACTGGCAGGGGAGGCCAAGAGGAAGACTTGTATAGGGATGGGTTACCTCACTGCCTCTGGCTGCATTCACACAACAGCTTCATTTAGTTTCTGGATCATATCTTGTTGACCGCACAGCACAACAGGCTAAAAACCAAGAAACGGTGAGTTTCACCTTAGGCATGAAAACCAGCTGGCACGTTCCTTCCTCTTTCTGTGCCCAACCCACCTCGCAGGATTGTTGTAGGGAAAAGAGTAGGAAGAAGCATTAGGTATACAGGTAATCCTCGATGTACGACCACAATTGAGCCCAAAATATATGTTGCTAGGTGAGACATTTGCTAAGTGAATTTTGCTCCATTTTACGACCTTTCTTGCCACTGTTGTTAAGCGAATCACAGAAGTTCTTAACGTTAGTCACACGGTCGTTAAGTGAATCTGCCTTCCCCCCTGCCCCCTTTGACTTTGCTGGTGAGAAGGTTGCAAAACGTGACACTACAACTGTCATAAATACGAACCAGTTGTCCAGCATCCAAATATATCCCATGACCACGGGCTCATGCTTGCAACGGTTGTAAAGTTTGAAAAAGGGTCACGAGTCACTTTTTCCAGTGCCGTGGCAACTTCCGACGGTCGGTCTCTAAACGAACTGTTGTAAGGCGAGGACTAGCTGTATTCAATGCCTTTTGAGTTATTTATAAATTATTTTTTTAAAAAATCAAGAAAGAGGTTAGCCAAAATAAATAAATAAATCCCAACCAGAAACCAAACCCAATGAGACCACCTTCCCCCCTCTTCACAAACGCGCAGAAGCGGCTGACCCGGGTTCAGGTGGGATGTGTGAAGGCAGCCAAGGGAAAGCTGCTTCCGTCACGGCTACCTCATCGCCCGCCTGCCTCTCTCCGCCGAGAGAGAAAATAACGGGAAAGTGCCGATTGGCCGAGCGTGGCGGAGCCTCCCCGCGGCTTGCCGGGCTTTACGCCTTGCCTTTCTCCTGGCTCCGGCTCTGGAAGGGATGCGGTGGGGCGCTGCGCCCGGCTCCCCGCGGGGACAGCATGACCCGGCGCGATCGGCTCATGAAGGGAAGACCCCAGAGGCAGCCTGAAGCCGGCGCCGATTCCCGGCCAGGTGAGTGGCGGGAGGAAGGATGCTCTGATGGATGGAAGGATGCAGGGAGGACCATGCCCTTTGCAGGCGATGCTGGGGAGGGAAGGGATGATGGTGGGAAGCCCCCCTCCCTCCCTCCCCATCCAGCTGGGCTTCGCGCGGGGGCACTCGGCTGGCGAAAAACAGGAGGAGGAGGAGGTCCGCCCCTCTCCTACGCCGCTTGCAAGCAAGCAAAGCCGGCTTCTCTCTCTCTCTCTCTCTCTTTTTTTTTTTTAAACTCGGGTGCATTGCAGCAAAATCTGCTTTTGGTCGGGGGGCAAATCTGTGATCGCACCGGCACACAATTTCAGGCCATATTGATGCGGGGATTGGATGGGTGGGTGGGTTTGGTTTGGGGGTGGGTGGGTGGGTGAGAATAGCGGCCTGTTGGGGGGAAGGGTCAGCCTGACAGATCCAGAGGGGGATCTCTTTTCCCTGCCCCCCCCCCCCAGCGTTGTTCATTACAATACATGAACTGGGGTGCAGTATCTCTGGTCACCCCTATTTACAGACACCCTTTCTCTGAATTCAGCCTCGCCAACCTTCACCATGGTATCCCAATTCCTTGCAGGTTTGCTGAGAAATAAATTCTAATAGTGCATGCTGGGTTTCCACAAACAGCATTTCCAACAATTCCGATCACTTCTCATTGCAACCCTGGGAAGTGTATTCATCTATTTTACTGGGTTCTAGCAAAGGGAGGTTGGAAAGGAAGAGGCGGTCAGCAGCCAAACCCAGGGTTTAAAACTAAACCGTGGCTTCCTCCTTCTTGGTGAATGTCTCCTGCTCGTGCAAGGGAGTTGGACTAGATGACCTCCAAGGTCCCTTCCAACTTTGTTATTCTAGGTTGTGTGAAATCTGGTTGCGGGGGCATGCATGCTCTCGTTTTATAGGGCTTGGACCTTGATTTTGTGGGATGGCGGCCTTTTTAGGTGCAAAGGGTGTGAATGAGTTTTAATGTTTTTAATTCTTAAATGTTTTTTATAATGTTTTTAAATGCATTGTGAGCCCGCCCTGAGTCTTCGGAGAGGGGCGGCATACAAATTGAATTAAATTAAATTAAATTAATTAAAACGATGCTGGGTGGAGAACCAGAATTGAGCAGACGATGACATCCCGGTGATGTCATCGCACCCAAAAGCATCACTTGCTTTTATTGTATTAGGTTATTTATTAAACGTATAGGCCTTTCGTCTCATTATCCAAAGCCACTCGACGTACAGTAACTTCTGTCGTTTTGGTGCCATCGGGGTTTGCGACAGCCACTGCTGATCAGAATGCACCAGAATTTGAATACAGAACCCTTCCAGGCAGGCTAAAGGAAGGAGGGAGGTTAATGCTCGCATGAACTGGGGTGCAGTATCTCTGATCACCCCTATTTACAGACACCCTTTTTCTGAATTCAGCCCCGCCAACCTTCACCATGGTATCCCAATTCCTTGCAGGTTTACTGAGAAATAAATTCTAATAGTGCATGCTGGATTCCCACAAACTGCATTTGAAGGGGGCAGAGTGACTCCTCAGACGAGAGCCAACAATTCTGATTGCTTCTCATTGGCTATGATGAGCTGCCTTGAGTGTTATATAGCAGGGGTCCCCAACCTTGGCAACTTTAAGCCTAGCCTACTTCAACACCCAGAATTCTGGGAGTTGAAGTCCGACAGGAGAGCTTTGCTGGCTGGGGAATTCTGGGAGTTAAAGTCCAAC
>WNWU01000046.1:3275561-3290551 GCA_012654045.1 Ptyas mucosa | reverse complement strand
CTATTCTATTCTATTCTATTCTATTCTATTCTATTCTATTCTATTCTCCTGTCTTCAAGTTGCCAAGGTTGAGAAACACTGCCTTAGTAAGTTATACTTACTAAGGCCCTTAGCTTATGGATCAGTGTATTGTGCACAGAGACAGTGTTATGTGGAGACAGTGATAGATTCAGAAGTTACTTATTTCAGTCAACTTCTATGGAATCGAAGATATGCCATGAACTACTCTCAATTTGATATTTGGCATCTTTAAAAGCCTCCCTCGCAGTTCTAGACAAGTTGCGGCCTAGAATTGCCTAGAAACTGCAATTCTAATATCTGCCGTTTTCTCCGGACGCCTCGAACAATGTAGTTCCAAGAACGAGCTTCCAGATGTTCTGGGTTTCAGCATCCTCTGGCATCCACCGGCTTGGCTTTCTGTATGTGGATGCCAGGGTAGAAATGCACCCACATCTCCCACGTTTTGCATTTTCTAATGCACAGTTTTGACTTGGTAAAATGGGGGGGGGGGGTTTCTCTCCAGTTCTAGAGAATCCTTCATCTCTGGTTGTTCAAGCCCCCATTTTTCTTTTTGCCCCCCCCCCCCCCTCCTCCCCTTTTGCTCAGAGCAGCTGAACTCTGGTAGCACATCTCATTTCTCCATCAATATACTAGTTTCTCTTCTCCGGCCTGTATTCTGAACATGTTGCCATAGCAACTCCACACTTATGCCAAGTTGAGCAATAAAAGAATCACGCCGTAATTGGATCCCAGGGCCTTGTGAGATACAGGGAGAGCCCCTAAGGGAACCAAGCTATTGAAATGCTGCTGGTTAAGGGAGGTCTAATCTATATACCCCCAAAACTACTCCATACCAAACCTAAGCTAATGTCAGGGTTCCAAGTAACACCCCCAACGAAAGGAAACTCCGAAGCTAGAAGTTCCTCCAAGTTCCAATTTATTAGAGAGGTCATATTGGCCACATCTACCCTAAGGAAGACTACACCTGATTTTACAAGCATTTTTTGCAGCAGTCATTAAGCGAATCCATTGTTTGGGTTACACATTTTGGCCGGAAATCAGAAGTAAACACCAGTTTCTAACAAAAACATCGTAAGACCGAGTCACGTGACTTGAATGCCAAAAAGAGCCATAAATGCAGGCCATTTTGCCGTGTGCGCAAAATGTGGTCACATGACCTCAGGCGATGAGCGGGCAGATGTCAGATCTTCGAATCCGTGTCCCAAATCCCATTTTCAGGCTCCGTCGTAATTTTGAGTGGTCGCTAAGCAACCCATTATAAGTCGAGGACTACCTGTGCAGACCTGCGTGGGTGGTAAATAGGAAGACTGATCCCAAAGCTACTTTTTCACCCCTGCTGAAACTACAAACGGACACTAAAAGAGGCAGTTCTAGTAGATTTCTAGTAGTTAGTGAGATAATTTTCAGGCATGCATTGTTTGGTAAAACAAACCTTGTTTTGTTTAGGGTAGATTTCTTTTCTGAAAGGACGTATAAAGCTTGTTTAAAACCGAACCTGAATTATCTCCAACTTCCCCTCCCCACTTTATTCTCTCCCCAACTGATGCGCCACTTGCGCCCCTACCTGGACCGTGTGCCTTACGCACAGTCACTCATGCGCTCGTCATCTCCCGGATCAATTACTGCAATGCTCTCTACATGGGGCTGCCCCTGAAGACCACTCGGAGGCTTCAGCTGGTGCAGAATGCGGCCGCGCGGGTAGTGATGGGAGTGTCCCGACACTCTCATGTTACACCCCTCTTGCGGGACCTGCATTGTCTACCGGTTGCCCTCCGGGTGAGATTCAAGGTGCTGGTCATGGCCTATAAAGCCCTACATGGCTTATGCCCGGAATATTTGGCGGACCATCTGCGGACAGCGACAGCTCCCCGTCGCCCGGTGCGTTCCCACAGGGAGGGCCTCCTTGGGGGTGCCGTCGGCCAGACAATGTCAGCTGGCGACCCCTAGGGAGCGGGCCTTCTCTGTGGGCGCACCTACCCTGTGGAATCAGCTCCCCCTGGGGCTCCGGGTGGTGCCTGACCTTTGCTCTTTCCGCCGTGGCCTTAAAATATGGCTATTTCGCCTGGCCGGCTTGGACTGAAGGGGTTTTAGAGGGGATTTTAAGGGGTTTTATAGTTTTATTGGGTACTTTTAAAGGAAGGATTGGACTGCATGTGTTTTATTATTGTGAGCCGCCCTGAGTCCTTTTGGAGATAGGGAGGCATATAAGTCCAAATAATAAATAAATAATAACTTCCATGCCTGCAGGTTATATTCTCACCCGACCAACCCTTGTCCTCATGCTGGAAAGGGGGGAAAAGCCCTGCGTGAGCAATAGCAAGAACGGAGTAGGGAGCAACCCGCTGAGTAGCAGTGTCACAGGTAAGGAAAAGCTGGGCGAGGAATGTGAGTCGTTTTACAGCGTTTCCCCGAAAACACGACCGAAACTAAGTCCTAGCTTGATTTTTTTACGTGTTCACCCAATATAAGTCCTACTTAAGACCCTACCCACTCCGGGGTGCATGGGTAAAAATTACCGTATTTTTCGGAGTATAAGACACCCTGGAGTATAAGACGCACCTTAGTTTTTGGGAAGGAAAATAAGAAAAAAACTGATTGGCAGGTGGATCGGCCTCCCGGAATACCCCCATTCAACTGTTCCCAGAGGTGAATTTTAGAAACAGGTTCGTTGGTTGTGAGCTCTGTGCCTTGCTTTTTTTTTCTGCCTCTGAAAGCCTCCGAAACAGAGCTTCAGAAAAAAAGCCTCTGAAGTTTCAGAGGCTTTTTTTCTGAAGCTCTGTTTCGGAGGCTTTTTTTCTGAAGCTTCTTTCAGAGGCTTTTTTTCTGAAGCTCTGTTTCGGAGGCTTTTTTTCTGAAGCTTCTTTCAGAGGCCTCTGAAACCTCCATTTGAGAGGCTGGGCGGGGCTACATTTGAAGTATAAGACGCACCGAGATTTTCACACTCTTTTTTTGGGGGGGATGCATCTTATACTCCAAAAAATACGGTAAACTAGGGTGGAGATGCAGGGGTGGAGCTGCCCTGCTACTTACCTTCGGACAGTTGCAGCCAGGTCTCACGCACCCCGACACCTGCCTTGCCAGCCCATTTCTTCTGCAGCCGGCAAGGCTATCCTGAAGGCCTCTATAGCCAATAACAGAGCTCCGGATCGATCCTTCAGGAAAGCCTTGTAGGCCAAAAAAGTTCCTGAAGGCCTCTGACAGCGAAAAGGATGTCAGTGGTGACACGTGCAAGTGAGGTGAGTCAGTGGATGACATCTTCCCTCCCCTCCCCCCCGAAAATAAGATCTGGCACCTTTTTTGGTGGCAATATATATATATATATATAAGACAGGGTCTTATTTTCGGGGAAACACGGTATTGTTTGCAGAAACAATGGAAACAGTTGTGCTTCTCCAAATTGTGCAAATCCAAAAGATCACGATGCATTCTTTGGATAAAACAGCAAATACTTTTTTTTAAAAACCCACAATTCCCTCCATTTAACCTCTGCCTAATATCAAATAGAGGTAGTCCTCATTTACCGACTGTAATTGGGACTGGGACTCTGTCACTAAGCGACAGTCATAAAGCACAACTTCATGTGACTGCCTCAACTTAATGATGGCAGTTCCGGCTGTCCCCCATTGCTGTCGTTAGGCGAATCCTACACAGTTGCAGCATCGCATGGGCGCAGAATTGCCATCTATGATCTACTGCCAGCTTCCCTACTGACTTTGCTCGTCGGAGGTTGGCAGCGAAGGTCACAAACGGCAATCATGAGATGCTACAACCATAGTAAACGCTGCCAGTTGTGTAGCATCCAAATTTGGATGTCGTAACTGCGACATCCCAGTGACCACAAGTTGCTGGGATGTTGCAATGGCAAGGCGATGGCCTAGCGGCTTACTGAATCGTCATGACTAACAGTGTCACAACAATGAGAATCCGTCATAAAAACCCTCTCTTTCAGGGCCATCATAACTTTGACTAGTTGCTGGACAAGTGGTCGTTAAGCAAGGACTGCCTGCATTCCACCTGCAGAATAATTGGCAGCACAAATTTGAGGCAGGAAAATGGAGTGTTTGGTAAGGAATCCTCTATTTGTTTAATTTTTTAATTTTTTTCTCCCTTCCTTCCAGATTCTCAAGCCTTGAAAGAGAACACCAAATCACCTTCGCCCTCGACTCTGTCTTCCCCACCCGCCACGGAGTCTCCCAAGCCACCCCGTCCTCGCCGGCGGCGGCCTCCCGCTGTCTTGCCTTCCGATCGTCCCTATCAATGCAAAGACTGTGGCAAGCGCTTTGTGTACCGCTCCAAACTGGCCACCCACCAATGGACTCATTGCGCCGAGCGCCCCTATAAATGCCCCGACTGCCCCAAGAGTTTTAGCTATCCATCTAAGTTGGCCGCCCACCGACGTACGCACACCGGGGAGCGTCCCTTCCCCTGCTCTCTGTGCCCCAAGCGCTTCGGACATCGCTCCAAGCTGGCCGCCCACCAGTGGATCCACACGCCGGAGCGCCCGTATAAATGTGCCGATTGCCCCAAGAGCTTCTGCTACCCTTCCAAGCTGGCTGCCCACCGCCGCACGCACACGGGGCAGCGGCCGTACCCTTGCAGCCGCTGCGGGAAGAGTTTTTGCTACCCTTCCAAACTGGCTGCTCATCAACAGATCCACGCGGCCACCGCAGCGGGGCGGCCTTACCCGTGCATGCGCTGCAGCAAGAGCTTCCGGCAGCTGCGCAACCTCACCCTTCACCAACGGGTGCACGAGGATGGAGAAGCAGGCGACGACTTAGCCCAGGACAAAAGCCACAGCAGTGGAGATAGGCCCTAAGTTGGAACCACTGGGCTCCGCGAGGACGCAGGGCAAAACTTGGATAATTTGAAAGCTGTGGGTTCGTTGTAAATAATGGAAAGTTATGGTGGAGCTCAGGGTTGCATTGTAACCTCCAGCAACCCATAACTTCTCTGTTCTCAGCTTTGATGGCAAAACGCCACAGGACAGGCTCCCCCTCAAGAGGCCAAGTTGTGCACGCCATGCTGAACGCTTTTCTGGTAACCTTGTTTCTGCAGTGACCAACGGCCTATTCTACCACCTCGTTTTAAGTTACGCAGACTTCTGCACCTTCGCGATTTGTTTTGCTTCAGTTTTAACCTTCCGGTTCTCACCAAACACAATCCTGGTCACTCCATAGTCCACGTTCGTTCCGCGTCAATGAAACAAAACAAAAAAACCCAAACCCCACCGTTGAGATTCCCACACTAATTGCATTTAGAGAATGCCTACACCAGAGCAGAATCTGTTGTGTGCTTTGCACAAAAGGAGAAACCTCTGTCTGTGGCTGTGTATAGTTTCGTTTTATGCTCAACTGGTGCATGCTTGTGTCAGAATGTGGAACTCAGCATACCTGTCATCCAAGGGTCTGTAAACTTATATCTTCACTGTGCATTATACAGGGAGCTACGTTGCAGCTGCCTTGACCAGTCAACCTTTTGGCCGTGGAAATCAGGAGGTTTAATATGCATGAACTGAGCACATCGTATTGGACAGGAGTTGTGTCTACTTTAACAAGAAATCTGATTTGTGTGTGTGTGTGTGTGTTTTTACAAAACAAAAGCGGAGTCTGACAACATGGCAATTGGTGAAATCCACCAGTGGGATGGCTTAAGACACAAATCCCAGGAAAGAGTAGGCAACATTTGTTTTAAAAGGGTTGTAGAAGCAGAAAAATCATTCGGCAAATTCACGCCAACCTCTAGGTTTGTCATTTACACATTGCATCAAAAGATGTCTCAGGCCACTTCAGGATTAGCTTGGGTAGTGTATTAAGGGTGAAGCGAATGCATCGGTAGCACGGATAGAAAGCAGATTTTACACATGAATTTCTCGGGCTAAAAGAGGCTGTATAATTTTATTTTCACCGTGTAGTACAGACAATTTTATAGCCTGCTTTCTTGTTAACTCCTATGTGTTTGGTTTACTTGTACCACATGCCTAAAGACACCGAAAGTTTCCATTTTGCCTTTGTTATTGAATATTAAGTTCCCTCTCGAATTTTTCTCTCCACCCGTTTCTCTCCCGTGCTCTTCTAGACCCAAGTCCGCTTTTCACTACTATCCACAATTAACACACACACTTTTTTTCTCAATAGCTGGTAAAACCTAGTACAGGTAGTCCTTGACTTACGAACACAATTGAGCCCAAAGGTTCAGTTGCTAAGCGAGGCATTTGTTAAGTGAGTTTTGCTCCATTTTACAACCTTTCTTGCCAATGCTGTTAAGCGAATCACTGCGGCGGTGAAGTTAGTTAACACGGTTATTAAGCCAATCGGGCTTCCCCATTGGCTGCTGGTCAGAAGATAATCACATGAGCCCGGGGATTCTGCCACTGTCATAAATATGAGTCAGTTGCCCAGCGTTTGAATTCTGATCATGTGACCGTGGGGATGCTGTGACTGTCAAGTGTGAAAACGGTCCGTCTGTCACTTTTTCCAGTGCTCTTGTAACTTTGAAAAGTCACAAAACGAGCTGAAAGTAAGTCGAGGGCTACCTGCGGTACCTATTTCCACTTCCCCGCAAACTAGCACACACCAACTTCCCTATAATTCAGATTTGGGTGAAAGGCAGGTGGAAGTACGTGTGATTGGTTCCTAGTCTGTCTGTAGCCGTAGTAAAACAAAAACAAACAAAAAAAGGGAAAACTCCATTAGATGCTGGAGTTTTTTGTCTTATTTTTCTTGAAATAAAATAAAATATGAAAGCAAAACACCGTTTTGAAGTTAAGGTATGCTTGGTGAGTGTGAGAAAAAGGTTGGGGTTTTTTAAGGTAAGTCGGTCACAGAGGAAAGGTCCAGCATGTGACCTAGAACAGGGGTCTCCAACTTTGGCAACTTTAAGCCTGGTGGACTTCAATTCCCAGAATTCAGCTTTGCTGGCTGGGGAAATTCTGGGAGTTGAAGTCTTGACAGGTTTAAAGTTGCCAAGGTTGGCGATCCCTGAGCTCGAAAGAATCCGTGTACTGGTAGTCCTCAACTTAATGACCAGAAGGAACCCTGCCTACTGTTTATAAGTTGCGATGATCATAAAACCAACGTCAACACATAACCAGACCCGTTATCTTTTTTGTAGCCGTTGTAAAACGAATCCATTGTTCGCTATGAGCTATTTTTGACACACACACACACAGGGGGAGGAGAAGTAAAAACGTGGTCATGTGATCCTGAGATGCTGCAAATGGTCATAAATGAGGGTCAGTTGTCAAACATCCAACTAGGAGGGCTTGTGACCCTGGGAGAAGAGGGCCATCTGAACTTCAGAACCAGGTCTTAAGCTCCTTTGGGTGGGTATGTCATAACTTTGAATGGTCACTAAGCAACTGGTAGTATATCAGGGACTGCCTGTATTCCCAAAAGCCCCATTTCTGCATCTCGGATAGCAAAGACAGGTTAGAATTACAATAAGAGTTGGAAGGGGCCTTGGAGGTCTTCTAGTCCAACCCCCTGCTCAGGTAGGGAACCTTATGGTATTTCACTCAAATGGCTGTCCAACATCATCTTAAAAACTTCCAGTGTTGGAGCATTCACAACTTCTGGAGGCAAGTGGTTCCACTGATTAATTATTCTAACTGTCAGGAAATTTCTCCTTAGTTCCAAGTTGCTTCTCTCCTTGGTTAGTTTCCACCCGTTGCTTCTAATCCTGCCGTCAGGTGCTTTGGAGAATAGCTTGACTCCCTCTTCTTTGGGGCAGCCCCTGAGATATTGGAACGCTGCTATCATGTCACTCCTAGTCCTTCACCTATGTTTTAGCCTCCAGTCCCCCAATCATCTTGGTTGCTCTTCTCTGCACTCTTTCTAGAGTCTCAACATCTTTTTTTACATCGTGGCGACCAAAACTCTGCCGTATTCCAAGTGTGGCCTTACCAAGGCATCTAAAAGCTTATCTTCTCACCGAGGGAACAGGAGTCCTACTTGAGGTCACAGAGGAATATTATCTTTCCCTGGCAGTGTTGATTAAGTTCTTAAAAGATACCGCTTGGAGACTTGCATCTTGTTTTATTAAAACCATAACATGATATAGGAAAAGAGAACAAGAATACACCCCGTGACGTTTTGTCGCTGGAACCTCGGAATAAATGCTAAACCAAGGTGTAAATTTATAGAAAACAAAGCAAGCCCTTGGGTCTTTGTGAAACATGGACTGTACAATAGTAAAACATTTCAGCTAGTTTAGCTGCCAAGGCTAACTCCTTTCTCCTTACAATTTAGCATCCTTAAAAGAGACACATGCAAATTCCTTTTGTGCTCTTTTTAATGTGCTCCGAAAAGCTAATTTCTTGACACAAGCCTCCCTTGCAAATATTTCATCCTCCAAGACCAGGAATGTGAGTCTAAAACAACCTCCTCCAATCCTGGCCCCTTCGAGACAGGTACATTTTCATTCCCAGAATTCTCTGTTTAACTATTAGAACGGCTAGGGAATTCTGGGAACTGAAGTCCATAAACTGCAGTGTCCTTCGTTGGGGGAAGACATCATCTGTACCAAGGAAAATCCACTCAAGTTGAAAAGAACTGAGCAAACGCCATCCAGAATGGAATATATTTTTAGCCGCTCCTTATCTGGACAAGTTCTGAATTGCCAGGATAAAGGATGAGAAGGGATGTGAGAGTACAGCCAAAATTATTCTACGTCTTGATTTAAAAAAGAAGAAGAAGAAAAAGTGGTAGGAAGGAGAACTCCCTCCTCACTCCTAATTATATGGTTGAGAGTTCCAGCACATAAAACAAAATTCAAGCCCCAGGGGAAAATCTCTGGTTTCCATCTTGGAATCTTTATACAAAAAAAAAATAATAAATCTGCTTGAGAATAATGAATACACTGCATTGACAGATGTCTCAATGAGATATGGACCTCCAATTCTGCAGTGCCCATCACAAGTAAAACACTCCCCACCACCGATTTAACATTTTTTCCCCCTGTGAAAGCAAGGAAGTAAGAACGAAGAGTAGAATGGCTGGTTTGATTGCAAACTGGGAAATAAGAAATCAGCTGTAAAAATGAGGTAGATTATTCAAGACCTCCCAGCCCAGTTTATAGCAACTGAAAAGTGGGAAGGAACGTGAACTTTGGGGAATGGGATGTCATTCTGAAATCGTCTTAACCTCGAGAGCTTTAAAATGCATGGACTTCAACTCCCAGAGTTCCCCAAACCAGATTTCTGGCTGGGGAATTTTCGCTGGCTAGGGTTTTCTGGGAGTTGAAGTTCACTCGTTTTTAAAGTTGCCGAGGTTAAGGAACGCTACTCTGAAAAGAACGCGTAAAAATGGTCCAATATTTTTCGTTCCGAAGAAGCAGGGGGGGAGGGCAAAACAATTCATAGTGAAACTGACGATGCTCTGCGGAAATGAACAATTCCGAAATTTCAATTCTGAAATTAACTAAAGCAGTTTCTTATTTTCCTACAGAGGAACCGGGAAAAATTCATTGAAAAGGAAAAGGAAGACTTCAGCCATATGAGCCTACCCCAGAAATTGTGATTCGGTTTAAGCAATCAGGGTTTCTTCTAATACTTCCGTTCTCAACTTTGCTACCATTGTATATCTAGGCCGGGGGTCTCTAATCTTGGCAACTTTAAACCTGGCAGACTTCAACTCCCAGAATTCTGAAATAGTCTAATTCTGGGAGTTGAAGTCCGCCAGGCTTAAAATTGCCAAGGTTGGAGACCCCTGATTTAGACCAAACACCCTCCTCTTAGAATAATTGGTCAGGGAAAGTGTTCACTTAATTAACGGAGCCCATACATAATCAGTGTTGCATTTGTCAAAACAAGCCAGGATTGGGCGGGGATTATGGGATGCCGTTTTTTCCTGGGTATTTTCTTTCTTTCTTTCTGAAAAACATGCACATGGAAGGCATGAATTGTCAATCTTGGCATTTAAAAAACGAGCTCGGCTTTGTCTGCAGATGGGACAACCCACCGAGGTTTACCTACACCAATGATGGCAATGAGCCCCATCTCTACTATCGCGAAACTGGAACCACCCTGGGTGAAAAATGGGGACAGGTTTTTTCTTCTGTGAAAGCCCCAAACTCCCTGCTAGGAAAATCAAGGTTTGCTGTTGTCGGGGTTCGGTGTATGTAGAAAGATCTTTCCATAGGGAGAGGCAAAAAGATGCTCAGCCAGAACACATCCCCACAATGCCCTGGGAAGAAGAGAAAGAGGAGTACCAATGCTAAGTGGGTCGTGAGAAGGGCAAGAAATACCAAGGCGCGCAAAGAGGTCTCTGAATTTGACTCTGTACATTAACTTTCGCCTTTGTTGAACCCTGGGCTCTTAATTTTAAGGGAGCGCCTTCTCCATCCTGGAAGATGACCCTAGAGCTGTTCCAGAGCAGCCCACAGCAAGCATTGCTTTCCAAAAGCAGACTGGTTTCCGACATGATCTGGTGGAACTGGATGCGCGGGGGGGAAGGGGGGGAACGCAACCAAAGACCATCCAAACCACCCCAAGGTTGGAGGGCTTCAGAGGGAGGCAATTTCTCCCAACGGGAGTGTCCTGTTTCAACTAGCCAGAAGGCTAAGGATCTTCCCCCAAAATAGACGAATATACATTATATACAAACTCCGGCAGGTAAATCCTCCTACACTCGCGGCACCACGACGTACGGCTGGTGGGGAATCAGCTTCTGACGGTCGTTGCAGTTGTAGATCCACCGGGGGCGCACAAAGGAAAGGTTGGGGTTGTCATTCAGAGCCTGAAGCCAAAATTAAGGAAAGAGACCATTCAACAGTCTTGGAGCTGCTCATAGTGGCAGAACTATTTGCCTATTTGCAGACAGAGACAGTTGAAGCTGCCTAATCATCATCATCATCACCTTTTAACGACCCCATAATCCCTTGCGGGGGTGGAGTCTGGGCAAGTGAATGGAGCTGAGTGATTACTGGCCGGATGCCCTTCCTGTCGCCAATGCGGAGTTATATTCAGCAGATACATTCTCATCGTGCCCAGAGAGAGAAATAGCTGCCTCTACCCTAGAATCGAACTCACAGCCTCCGGACTGTAAGGCTAGAGCTCCACCTCTAGGCTATCGTACCACTCACCGTTGAAGCTGGCTAATACCGGCATTCAAATTAATACTTTTCTCCTCCTTCTCTTTCTGGGAACTTCATCGGGTGCGTCAACTCAGAGCCAGTACGGCAGTGGTTTTCATCCTGGGGATTTCAACTCCCAGAATTCCCCTGCCGGTGTTGGAAATCCACCCCATCTTAAAGTTCCCAAGATTGAAAAATGCTACAGCACAGTGCAATGGCATGACCTTTTATGTCTCCTCCGATTTGTTCAATGAAAGAGAGGAGTCCTCCAAAATTTCCCCTATCACCATCTCATCCCCTTTTCTCCTTTCAACAATTTCATTGACCCTTATCTCGTGACAATTTAGCACTGACTAGGTCCTTGCGTAAAAGCTTCCCAGGGGTTTTACAGATTAACAGAGTTGGAAGGGACCTTGTAACAGTGGTGAAATCCCAATTTTTTTTACTACCGGTTCTGTGGGCGTGGTGTGGCTTGGTGGGCGTGGCAGGGGAAGGATACTGCAAAATCCCCATTCCCTCCCCACTCCAGGGGGAAGGATATTACAAAATCTCCATTCCCACCCCACTTTGGAGCCAGCCAGAGGTGATATTTGCCGGTTCTCCGAACTGCTCAAAATTTCTGCTACCGGTTTTCCAGAACCTGTCAGAACCTGCTGGATTTCACCCCTGCCTTGTAGGTCATCCAGTCCAAACACACACACACACACACACACACACACACGCACGCACGCACGCACACACACACACACACACACACACCAGCAGGAGACTATACACCATTTCTGACAGATCCTGAAATGCAATTTAACATATCGTCTTGATTCTTTGGCTCCTGACGTTAGCGCAGTTCCTAGCTGCCAAAAGACTGGGCAGCTCAATGTAAATTTGACCATTCCTCAAAGGTCTTCAGAATTCGTAGCACGTGTGGTCCTATCGGTTTTGTTAAATGGTTTAAAGGTCCCTCCTCCTCCTGGGCTAGTTTCCCCGAAGCCCTGAAGATCCCAGCTCACCTCATCAAACGTGTCGTCCCATTCTTGAGCCGTGATCACATAGTTTACACGCTCGTTCATGTAGTCCTCCACTTCCCTGCAAGAAGTCAAAATGTGCGGCCTTTAGTTTTCTGCTTCTCTAGAGATAAGAAATCATCTAGGACAGGGGTCCCCAACTCCTGGTCCACGGACCGGTATCAGTCGGCAGCCGGTTGGGAATCAAGAGTGTGCAAAGCTGCATATACATTATACACAGATGAGTTTGGGTGAAGAGTTGATTCTCTTACCTCTCTCTGTCTCTCTCTATTCTGACCTAGGCTTCCTGAGTCAGTAAAACACACGAGTAGTCCCAAAAACCTCTTTTATTACAACAGCTGTGAATTCTGTTAATTCACAGATGAGTCCCAAATAGTTGTAAAGAGTCCTTCGGGAGAAGTCCTTCAGGATAATCACCCACCTTTATCTCCCTTGACACGCTGCCAAAGACCTAATTAGCAAAGCCACCTAGAGTTCAGAATCAAACAGAGCTTCAGACTATAAACTGAACAGAATTAACAACGTTGCTGCCTGCAAAGGCCCACGTGCCTTTGCTCCTCTTTTAAGTCTTATGGGAGGGGCCAATCATCTCCAAGCCCTACTCCTGAGTCGTTCCTTTTTGTTTAACTGTTCTTGCCTTCTGGCAGCTCTGTGCACGCGCGCACTGGGAAAAGGCTCCCCCTGTTCCTCTGCCTCGCTGAGGTCAGACTCTGGATGCTCCGGAGACAGCACGTATCTCCCAGATGGCCTTTTCTCTGCCTCTGATGCAGAGCCCTCGTCCAAGTCTTCCCCAGACTCCAGGATTGGCCCATGTTCCTCCCCAGCCTCCTCACTGTCCGACTCTGCTGCCAGCTCCACAGGCCGCTGGTGGACCACAACACACACTCTCTTTCTATATATAAATCAACTCTTCACCCAAAGCAAATGAAAATATATATATATATATATGGCACCTTCTACACTTACAATGCAGCATCATATTTAGGCATTGGGAGAGCCCTACAGTAATATTCTGGTAAAAACTCACCCGTTAAAAGCTATGATGTAGCGATTCAAGAGGCGTCGTTCCTGAGAAGGGAATTCACCATAAAGGAAGAAGCATTTGCCCACAAACAGATCTGGAAAGGAAAAGGAATGAAGAACAGGACAACCCAAACATACCCATTCATTCTCTAATCATTCAGCCAGTTTCGTCTAGTGGTTTAAGGCAGCAGGCTAGAGACCAGGAAATGGTGAGTTCTAATCCTGCCTCAGGCATGAAAGCCGACTGGGTGACTTTGGGCCAGTCAGTCAGTCAGTCAGTCAGTCAGTCAGTCTCTCTCTCTCTCTCTCTGTCTCTGTCTCTCTCTCTCTCTCAGCACCTCACTTAAAAACTACACCCCTTAGCAATGTGTGTGCAGTGCTCTATAGTGTCGTTTTGAGGGTAGGAGTTGAAACAGTTGATGTCCAGGATGCGAGGGGTCTGTAAATATTTTCACAGCCCTCTCTTGGACTCGTGCAGTATACAGGTCCTCCATGGAAGGCAGGTTGGTAGTAATTGTCTTTTTATGTACACTGAGAGCGCATGCACCAAAGACAAATTCCTTGTGTGTCCAATCACACTTGGCCAATAAAGAATTCAATTCAATTCTATTTTCTATGGATGTTACGGTCGTTAAGTCGGGGACTGCCTGTATTACATACTGATTATTTAGCTAAAGAGTAATGGACTAATAATCCCACAGATTGGTTCTTCGATTAAGAAAAAAGGAAAGAAATACCAAACCTTAGATCAGTTTGGACAAACCTGGAAGTTCAGGGATAGGTTGATCTGGCTCCACCTGTTCCTCAACATCTGTGTTCTCGTCAGTGGAACCAGCGTAGGGGTCGTTGTCCGGTTCTGGGATGATCCTCCGTCCGCCTTGCTGCTTTTTGCGGTGTTCCTCTTCGACTCTTAAGCCAGAGGAGACACAGAATTAGCTTTGGGAAAGGATCTACCACAAACCCCCAAAAGGCCTCCAAGCTTCAACCCACAGAATCTACGACGGCAAGCTCTGTTTCAGTTATTAAGTGATGCAGCCCACACAGGAAGGGTCAACTACGACAGGGATCACTCGGACCAACCTCCTTAACTCGTCATCGGTGTCACCAGACCCTTCGTCTCCATTGTCTTGAAGACCTAAGAGGCAGCAGAAAAGGCAGAAAGGAGAAACATCAATCTCTTTTATGCACCCACTGTCAAAACTGCTGGGTAAACTGTTGTGATCACTGGTAGAAAGAGGATGGCTGATGAGCTGTCCCAGAGAAGCAAGAATCCTTCATCAACACACTTCATTAAGGGTGATAAGGCCACACTTGGAATACTGCATTCAGTTTTGGTCGCCATGATGTAAAAAAAAAAGATGTGGAGACTCTAGAAAGAGTGCAGAGAAGAGCAACCAAGATGATTAGGGGACTGGAGGCTAAAACATATGAAGAACGGTTGCAGGAACTGGGTAGGTCTAGTTTAAAGAAGAGAAGGACTAGGGGAGACATGATAGCAGTCTTCCAGTATCTCAGGGGCTGCCCCGAAGAAGAGGGAGTCAAGCTATTCTCCAAAGCATCTGAAGGCAGGACAAGAAGTATCGGACAGAAATTGATTAAGGAGAGAAGCAACTTAGAACTAAGGAGAAATTTCCTGACAGTTAGAACAATGAATCAGTGGAACAACTTGCCTCCAGAAGTTGTGAACACTCCAACACTGGAAGCTTTTAAGATGTTGGATAACCATTTGTCTGAAGTGGTGTAGGGTTTCCTGCCTAAGCAGGGGGTTGGACTAGAAGACCTCCAAGGTCCCTTAAAACTTTGTTATTCTATTCTATTCTATTCTATTCTATTCTATTCTATTCTATTCTA
>WNWU01000046.1:3246142-3272910 GCA_012654045.1 Ptyas mucosa | reverse complement strand
GGGCCAATCCCAGGTGACTATGAGTTCTAGTCCCGCTTTAGGCATGAGAGCACGCTGGGTGATTTTGGGCCAATCCCAATCCCCATTCATTCACATTTCATTTTGACCCTCCTTTGGCATTTTTACAAAATCCTTTTAAAAAATTATTCTATTCCGCTATTTCCTCGATATTAGTGTAACTTGATATTAGAGTTAGCCATGGTGAGTTGGCCATGGTGAATTGTCCGAGGCAAGTTATTATAGACCCTCGCAAAATTGGGAGTCTCTTTGATTTCTTCTTTTACCAAAAACAAAGCTGAGCTCTTGGGCTCCCTAAGTAGAGCATTTGAGGCTGAAATGCCTTAACTTTTAAGGAATTGGGGGGGGGGGGGGGGAACCACGCATGTTTTAGGAAAGTAGATCCACTGGGTACCAGACACCTACATGAGGTGAGTGCTGTCAGGGGACCAATCTGGACGGTACTTGGCCCCCATCTCCAAGGCCTTGTCCCTTAATTCAGAGCGAAAGGGGTTCTGGAAGCCGCTCAGCACGAAGACAGTACCCTGTAGGAGTTGCTGGAAAGACCCGTTCGCTGCCGTCTCCTCTGAAGACTGTGTGGGAAGAGCTTTTTTCAAAGGCAGCGTCTTCTGAGGAGGAGACGTGGAGAGAGAAACTGCAAATCAACAAAGACAAAACGCAAAAGTTAGGTAAGAGGCAAGTCCGAACCGTTGCTCATTCTTTCATGTAAATTACCCGGCCTAGAGTCAGAGTAACAGTCGGTGCTTAGAAACCCAACTTCAAAAAAGTCACGTGCTCAAAAATATTGACATAGAACGAATTTGCTTGGTGTATTTTTTGGTCATTTGTTTTGCTGCTTCCTTTTACGTTAGTTTGCATTTTAATATTTGACTCTGGAACGTAATGAAGATATAATAGTAATAATAGCAGTAGCGCTTAAGACTTATATACCGCTTCACAGGGCTCTTACAGCCCTCTCTAAGCGGCTTACAGAGTCAGCCTCTTGCGCCCAACAATCTGAGTCCTCATTTTACCAACCTCGGAAGGGCAGAAGGCTGAGTCAACCTTGAGCCTGGTGAGATTCGAACTGCCCAATTGCAGGCAGCCGGCAGGCAGCAGAAGTAGCCTGCAGTACTGCGCTCCAACCACTGCGCCACCGTGGCTCATAATAATAAAGTAACGTGCTGAAAACATTTGGGTTCAGGGCTATCGCTTGAACAACTGCTTATCATTTTATCTTAATATTGTTTGCCACTCAGGGACACTTGTTGAGACAGTTGGCCACGCAAACGGACTATTGATTAAATAAACAGATGAATTTTTAAAAAATGTTCTGTACTGCATGGAGTTTTCAACTTGCAGGTTTCCCCCTTTCTTCACACACCTTTGTGTTTTTTGGAAGGTGGGTGTGTAACGCGGGACTTATCAGGGTTAGCTTTCTTGGTTGCTGATGAGAGGCCAGCATTTTCTTTGCTGAACTCAAACTTCCTTTTGACTGGGGTGGGTTCCTGCAAAGACAAGAAAACTTAAGACTGCAACTAATCCTAAAATACTTGGGACAGAAGCTTCTCCCAACTTCACCGGATTTACTTCTAAGACAAATATAGGCTTACGGATCCTTTAAAATTGGCTGTAAATAATTCTAGGATCCATGCTGCTGCTCTGGCCCACAAATGAACCATGCTCATGTGCCTAGAGAGGCAACGTAGTAAGATTGCGGAATGGAAGTACAAGTAGTCCTTTCTTAACAACAATAACTGGAAAGAGAATTTCGGTCGCTAAGTGACACGGTCATAAAAACACATCATCTTTAAGACACCATACCAACTTATGACGGCAGTTCCAGCATTTCTAGGTGCCATAATTAAACAAGTCGTACATCACATGGTGGCCATTTGCGACCTCCTGCCAGTTCCCTCATTGACTCCGCTTGTGAAGGTTGCAAATAGAGATCACGTGAGCAGAGGATGCTGCAAGGACATGCTTCCTCCATGCCAAGTCGTTGAGTAGTCAGATCACAATCACATGAATGCAGGGGTGGGCTGATGGGGGTTCCCAGGGGTTCGGGAGAACCTCTAGCTAAGATTCTGTGCAGATTCTGTTTGGGAGAACCCCCAAATCCCACTCCTGGCTGGCCTTGCCCACCCCACCCTGCCCCTCCCAGGAGTCCCCACCTGGCCCGTTTTGGATGCAGGTAAGTGCAGGGCGCACGCGAAGGCTTGAGGAGGGTGAAAAAGTCCTACCAGAAGTTCGGGAAGGCCAGAAACAGGCCTCCAGACAGCCTCCGGAACCTGGGGAGGTCGTTTTCGCCCTCCCGGAGGCTTAAGGAAAACCTCCAGAGCCCAGAGAGAGCAAAACTGCCCACCGCACCATGGAGCAGGAGGCCGACTAGGCCACGCCCACCATGGCCACGCCCACCCAGCAACTGGGCGGAGAACCCCTTGCTAAAATTTTTGAAGCCCACCCCTGCATGAATCTGGCAATGCTGTTAACAGCTGCAGCTAGGAGGACCAGTCATAAGTACCACTCATTCGCTTAAAGAAGGAATTTACTTTTGTTTCTCCGCTCAGGCAGCAAATTAGAGACAGGAAAAAGGTTGGAGGTCGACCGCTTCCCACCCACCCTCATCCCCGCATGGCTTCTATTTCCTCTTCTTTACCTTGGGTGGGGTTTTGGTGGTGGGCTTGTCCACCACTGATGGTGAAGAGTCAGGAGAAAGAGATTTGTTGGTCTGTAGTGAGGCGGCAGCATAACTGGGTGAAGGCTGGTCATTCTGAGATACTGCAAGAATAGTAATTATTATCATCATCATCATGTTTCCAGTCTCGATGTGGATATCTACACATGCAGAAAACACCGCAAATGCTAAAGAGTAGATAAAGCGTTAGAACGGACACTTCCAGCTGGAAAAAAAAGTTTCATTTCAAGAACGGCCAAATGAAGAAGGAAACCGATCACACTTTTAGTCTTCTCATCGTTCCCACCATCCATCTCCTCCCACTTATGACTCCATAACTGTAACTTTGTTGCTGGTATCCTTACGATTTATATTGATATTGTTTCCTAGTATGAGTTGATTGCTTACTTGTTGCCTATGACTATCACTAAGTGTTGTACCTTATGATTCTTGACGAACGTATCTTGTCTTTTTATGTACACTGAGAGCGTCTGCACCAAAGACAAATTCTTTGTGTGTCCAATCACACTTGGCCAATAAAAGAATTCTAATCTATTCGATTTATCAGGTTCTATTTGATAATAGCAATTAGTATTATTAATAGAGCCTGCATTGCAAGGGCAAAATCTCACATATTATCAGCTTCTAAGTTACAGCAGAGAAAGGCTACTGCCTCCTATTGGCTGGATGATAAATAATAGCTGTGACCTTCCGGCGGCTTTTAGGTAGGATAAAAAAACTTGTGAGAATTACCTTTAGGAGGGGAGACCAGGGGTTTACTGGCACGGCTGAAAAAGAGAGCACCAGGTTTCAGAGAGCTGGAGTTGCTGTCATCCTCCTTCACCTTAAACTGGCCCAATTTGGTGATCTTCTGATGCAGGTGGAACAAAAAGAGAACAAGATACCCAGATTTTAAAGAAGGGTCATAGTGTTGTGGCCTGCCAGTGGCCAGCGGAGCTGGCAGCAGATTCGGACAGTGAGGAGGTTGGGGAGGAACATGGGCCAGTCCTGGAGTCTGGGGAAGGCTCTGATGAGGGCTCTGTGTCGGAGGCAGAGAGGGGGCCAGGGCCGTCTAAGAGCTATCAGCTACCTTCAGAGTCGGAGATAAGTGGGGCAGAAGAACAGCTGGAGCCTGTTCCCAGTGTGCGCATGCACAGAGTTGCCAGACGAAGGGAACAGCTAAAGAACAAGGGTCGACTCAGGAGTAAAGTCACAGGTGGACGATGAAGGGCCCCTCCCAGAGGGAATAAAAGAGGAGCAAAAGGGGAGGGGAGTTTGCAGGAGACAATTAGTTCGCTTAATTGGTTCGTGACTCTGAGACTCCTTGCCGAGTTTTGAAGATATCGGCCTGGCAGCTCCCCAAGCCAGATAAGGCCTGTGACTGTAAATTCTCCCTTGAAAGACTTTGCTGGATGTGAATGAGAGGAATTCACCGTAATTTAATAACAAGGGGTTTTTGTCGGGACAAGGAGTCTGCTTCATGCTCTTGGGAAGCCTAGGTCACATAGGTGTTGGAAGGGATCACGTAACTCAAGGTGATGCTCACCGGTGAAGCCGCTTTGGAATGTGTCTCGCTGCTGTCAGGAGGAGAATGGAACCTCACGAAGGAAAGGCCGTAAGCCAGAGACTGAAGAGAGAAGGAAGAGGATTCAGATTTAGGCAAATCAGGCAGCCATAAAGCAACTGTCGTTCTGTGAGTGCAACTGCCTTCTCTAATGACAGACCACATTCCCTCCACAGGTGGGACACAAACCAGCTTTATAACAGGAGGCAGATAAATCTACGAGTGACTAAAAAACGTTAGAAACAAACAAGACTAGCATTACTATAGCCTTCTCGGGGGATATACGCACGGATGGAGGCTTCAGCTTCTACAAGCCCCAACTCCAAAGAAATCTGAAAACTGAAATCTGGAGGGTTCCCCGGTGAACTTAATAAGTCAACAAGAAAGGTTTGATCTATTGAGAGCTTGCAAATTTTCTCTTCCTATCATCCCTTAGGGCAGGGGTTTCGAACTCGATCCCCATTGGGGCCGTATCAGGATTTTGTTTGCCCTTGGGGGTTGGGGTGGGCGTGGCCTGGTCATCACGGCTGTGTGGGCGTGGCCAAGGTGGCATGGGCTGGTCCCTCTCCGTCTCTGAGATGGCCCCGCGGGATGACTCTGCGTCTATCATAGGCCAGATCCCGCCTGTTTGACATGTCTGCCTTAGGGATAATCTTGCTTAATATAAATGGCTAATATGGTAAGGATAAAGGTTCCCCTCACACATTTGTGCTATCCGTTTCCGACTCTAAGGGGCGGTGCTCATCTCCGTTTCAAAGCCGAAGAGCCAGTGCTGTCCGAAGACGTCTCCGTGGTCATGTGGCCGGCATGATTAAACGCCAAAGGCGCACGGAACGCTGTTACCTTCCCACCAAAGGTGGCCCCTATTTCTCTACTTGCATTTTTTACATGCTTTCGATCTGTTAGATTGTCAGAAGCTGGGACAAGTAACGGGAGCTCACCCCGTTACGTGGCACTAAGGATTCGAACTGCTGAACTGCCGACCTTTTGATCAACAAGCTCAGCGTCTTAGCCACTGAGCCACCACATCCCAAATAAATGGCTAATAACTGTTACCTTTTTTAATCCTAGAGTTTAAGTGCTCTTTTGAGAGAAGTTACCCCACTAGTAAAGGTGCGATTCAATGTTAATATACTTGGGAATCACTGAAGCCAGCGAGCTTTATTTCTGAGTAAACATTCACAAGATAAGGCTATAAAAAGGGACCGGCTAGATTTTAACTCGTTCAGCTATCTGTAGACTTTCATCTAGAAAAGGCGTAATTGTGAACTTCTCAAGGTGAGACTTCACCTCACCTCCAGAAAAGTGAATACCCAGAAATTTAGGGTCCCATTTAGAAGAAATTAATATTCACAACTTCTTGTTTGCCAGATAATCATCCAAACTGCCCGAGATCGACTTCTTTTCTCATATACAAAACGATGACTCTCTCACCTTTGAAATGCAGTTATGAGGCGGCATGGAACCCATTTTGATAGATACTAAACACAACAATTGCTAAAGAGTATGCTAAAAAACTACCGGCTCCTTAGCAAGCCTCTGAGAAAGAAATAAATGCAGGAGTCCAAGGCAGACTCCGGCCAGCATCCCATATATTTTGTTTCCAAAATATAAACCTTGGTATACGGCTGGGTACAAACAATCTTAACTCGGTCCCACTTCTTCTCAGCTGTCGCCTTCACCAGTTTATCTGGCCCAAACATACGGACTCTGTTCAAGTTGGTGCTACTCTTGCTCTCTGAGGGAGACATGAAGGAGGATGTAACCAACAGCACCTGAGGTGGAATGGAAAGCACTACAGTGGAGATCAAGAGACACAGGTTTTTGGAAAATACATCTCTCACTAAATTCCAGTCTTAATCCAGAAGTAAAGGTAAAGGTTCCCCTCGCACATATGTGCTAGTCGTTCCTGACTCTAGGGGGCGGTGCTCATCTCTGTTTCAAAGCCGAAGAGCCAGCGCTGTCCGAAGACGGCTCCTTGGTCATGTGGCCGGCATGACTCAACGCCAAAGGCGCACGGAACGCTGTTCCCTTCCCACCAAAGGTGGCCCCTATTTTTCTACTTGCATTTTTTAACGTGCTTTCAAACTGCTAGGCTGGCAGAAGCTGGGACAAGGAACGGGAGCTCACCCCGTTACGCGGCGCTAGGGATTCGAACCGCTGAACTGCCGACCTTTCGATCGACAAGCTCGGCGTCTTAGCCACTGAGCCACCGCGTCCCTTTTAATCCTTATAATCCAGAAGAGTCCTTCCCAAACTGCCTGAGAGCAAAGCCACAGCACACCAAATCAGCATTGGGGCTCTTGAGGGAAAAGTGTCACACACAGGAAAAATCACGGCATGGATAATAAAAACAGAGGGAAAGCAGGGTCCCTCTTGCGCCTCTTAAGTCCAGGGGTGTCAAACTCGCGACATGTTGTTGTCACGTGATGTATCACAACTCCCCCCCCCTTTGCTAAAATGGGGGTGGGGGTGGCCAGTGCGTGACCATCTGGCCTGTGGTCCGCAAGTTTGACACCCCTGCTCTAGTGTTTTTGCCTAAACTGCTAAGCAGTCAGCCTGTGTGGAGCCACAACCACACACCTGTATTCAAATGATGTTTGGTTTACATTGCTGGAATTTGTGACTGTACATATTCAAATGGAACAAAGGAAATAACACCAAACCCCCTTCACCGAAAACACAAAAAGTACCACTGTTGCTGTGATGGCAACTTTCAGACAACACCAAATTCACTCACCTCATAATTCTGCTCACTGGAAGAGGCAGAGCTGCCAGCCAGCACTTCCACAAAGGCAGAGCCTTCATTGCCAATATCAATGCTGTGAATCTGCTCCTCTTTTTCAAACTGTGAGGGGAGGAGAGTACCGTAAGAGAATTGTGGAAAATGCAGGAAAGGTCTTAACAATTAGTTATTGATTTAACCAAATATGCCCCAACAATGTATATGAGCTATGTTAAGAGCAAATAAAACTACCCTATACTAAATCAGGATCAAGCCCATTATGATCCAATTTGACTGACAGCGATTATTTAAGACAGAAAAGTTTTCCTTTTCCAGCTGCTGCTTTTTCTAAGATCTTAACAGTAGATAATTTTGAGGAGACTGGTGGACGGCTGAGCATACAGTAATGCACTGCAGAACCATGACTAACTAAACAGGAGAATTATGAAGAAATTCCAAATACTACCTGAAAAGCATTTATTTCTGTTATATACAGTACATATATATGTATGTATGGGTAAAGGTAAAGGTTCCCCTCGCACATATGTGCTAGTCGTTCCTGACTCTAGGGGGCAGTGCTCATCTCCGTTTCAAAGCTGAAGAGCAAGCGCTGTCCGAAGACGTCTCCATGGTCATGTGGCCGGCATGACTCAAAGCCAAAGGCGCACGGAACGCTGTTACCTTCCCACCAAAGGTGGTCCCTATTTATCTACTTGAATTTTTTACGTGCTTTCGAATTGCTAGATTGGCAGAAGCTGGGACAAGTAACGGGAGCTCACCCCGTTACGCGGCACTAGGGATTCGAACCACTGAACCGCCAACCTTTCGATCGACAAGCTCAGCGTCTTAGCCACGGAGCCATCGCGTCCCTACACATGTATGTATACATCTACACATCTACACATACATATACATACATAGAGAGAGAAATTGGGCTTGAAGAACTATAATTTATATGAACACGACTCTAACAGTATAAATACAGCAAGTTGTCATACTGCAAGTATTACAAGAACTGCAGAAAGTGTTGGGGACTGATCTCACCAAGGGATTAGTGGAAACTCACTTGTAATATGACCGAAACTTGCTTTTCCCCAGCCTGGGCAGCCTTCCACTTGCGATAGGTGTCAGCCTTGAGCAGGTTCTCAGCACAATGCGTCTGGGGACAGGAGAAGAGGCTAAATCAATGGCAAGAAAACAGTCCTACTATCCAAACATCTCCTCCTTAGCCACTTTTCCTTTCCTCCTCCCCAATGGTCTTAGCCTGGGTTTACCCAGCACGCTTCTACTTTAAATCCATCAGAAAGCACCCATTCCTTTGTTCTGATTTGCCTTTCCCTTTCTTTCTCTCTCTTTTCTTTTTTCTCTGTAGGTGACATGATTAGAAGCTAGATAAGAAAGGAAGATAAAGTCGTTTAATAAAGGGTGACATGATTAAAAGCTAGAATAAGTGATAGAAATAAGAGAAAGGGGAACTTTACTGTTGATACTTTCATAAAACAAAATGAAAGCAACAACAAGAGAAAATGTGGAATGATTGAACAATGATAGACTGCAACATAGTATAAATGTGTATTGTTATTAGAAATACATAAGCTGATAGAATGTAATAATTATGATTCACTTTATTAGTTTTTATTTGCATTAGAATGTATGACACCCAGGTGCCACATCGTTCACGCACTGATTTGAGATATTTATTAAAAAAATAAAATAAAAAACTTGTAGAGTTTTTTTTTAAAAAAGAAGAAAGCACCGTTTGCTCTCTTTCTGGCATTTTTCAACCTCAGCAGCATTAAAATGTGTGGATTTCAATTCCCAGAATTCCTTACCTAGCTTCTGGGTAATTGAAACCCACACATCTTAAAAGTTGCTGAGGTTGAACAACCCAACTGAGCTCTATTCTGGTTTACAGTAATGCAATGGCCTAGCTTCACGAAACAGGCAAAACGGACCATCCCAAACCCAGTTCAGTCAAGCGTGTTATGTTAGCGCAGCATAATTGGGTTCAATTTGATCATAAATCAAGGACTACCTGTACTATGACAATCCTAAACCATCTATTCCCCAAGAGGCAATTGGTAGACTCGCAGATATTACTTTCTTCCTCCTCTTACGACCCTCTCTCTTCTTCTTCTTCTTTTTCCCCTGTCTCTTTTTGATTAGGTCCACTCAACACACACCAAGCCCTAAAACGAGGGGATCACAATGGTTTGTTCCTATGACATCCTAGATGTTCAACCTCTATGGAGATTCTCAGTCTATCCAGGTCATGGTTGTTCCCAAAGGTGCTTTTTCAAGAGGCAACTGGACTTCCTTGGTTTTCTTTGAAGATGTTTCGCTTCTCATCCCAAAGGTGCTTTTTCAAGAGGCAGTTCGATTTGCTTGGTTTTTTTTTGAAGACGTTTTGCTTCTCATCCAAGAAGCTTCTTCAGCTCTGACTGGATGGTGGGGAATGGAAGGATTTATACACCTTGCAGACAGCTGGTCATTTGCATCCTTTTAGCAAGTGGATTTATCTGTGTCATCAGGTTGCAAATGACTGTGGAGCCGCCTTGGAACAGCTGAAAGGACTGTGTTGTACACAGGAGATAGATGATGTTGTATCCCTCCCCTCCCTCTGTTGAGGGAAAGGGCTGTTCAATTTTGACATCCATGGCCTCTTTGACCCCTCTTTCAAACCAGCAATCCTCTCTATCCAAAATGTGGGATCTGCTGCCTTCAAAAGAGCGGCCTGTGTCCTTTTAATTGTAGATGGGACTGCCGAATCTTGTCCCGATGGGTTTGTTCTATGTTTGTGCCATGCGCTTATGAAGTGGCTGTTTTGTTTCCCCCATCGCTTCTCATCGAAGTCGAGTCCAGTTGCTTCTCTTGAAAAAGCACCTTTGGGATCCCAGATGTTGAAACCCAATCATCCAGGTTAGGGCTTAAGAAGGCAATGGTCGTTTTTTTCCCCATCCATCCTGACGACCGCTGTTGGGTTCCCCCCAACACGTTGGAGGCCAAAGTAGCCATTTGTCTGATCTGATCTGATCTGATCTGGCTTTTGTCTGATCTAGGTCCTCCACTCCTCCGTTCGCAACAGAATACCTTATGCCACCAGACTTGACATTTTGGCCTTTGACAAACTTCACCATCTTTGGTCTGACCTAAGTGTAGTACATAAAATTATCTACTACAATGTCCTACCTGTCAATGACTACTTCAGCTTCAACCACAACAATACATGAGCACACAATAGATACAAACTTAAGGTAAACTGCTCCAAACTCGATTGCAGAAAATAGGATTTCAGCAACAGAGTGGTCAACGCCTGGAATGCACTACCTGACTCTGTGGTTTCTTCTCCAAAACCCCAAAACTTTAACCTTAGACTGTCTACTGTTGACCTCACCCCATTCCTAAGAGGTCTGTAAGGGGCGTGCATAAGCACCCCAGCGTGCCTACCGTCCCTGTCCTAAGGTCCCCCTTTTATCCGTAACCATCCCATGTATTCATAATCATGTTTATTATACATTTCATGGATTCAGCAATCACGTTTATACTTTTAGAGGTAATCTTATATATATGCTTGACAAAATAAATAAATAAATAAAGGTATCGTGTCATGGCCTTGTCCAGTGGAGGGCTGCATTGCCTGCACCAGGGGTCTCCAACCTTGGCCGCTTTAAGCCTGGAGGACTTCAACTCCCAGAATTCCCCAGCCAGCAAAGGGGTCTCCAACCTTGGCCGCTTTAAGCCTGGAGGACTTCAACTCCCAGAATTCCCCAGCCAGCAAAGGGGTCTCCAACCTTGGCCACTTTAAGCCTGGAGGACTTCAACTCCCAGAATTTGCAAAGCTGGCTGGGGAATTCTGGGAGTTGAAGTCCTCCAGGCTTAAAGTGGCCAAGGTTGGAGAGCCCTGGTCTGTACGGTTTCTCTCCATCCCCGAATCCACCTGGAGGCTCTTCCAGGGCCCACCGCCCCCATATCTGACCCCCCCCCCCCTCCACGCCGCCTCACAATGGCCGCCTCCACCCCCACAATTTAACAGGCCCATCTCTCCGCTGCCTTGCTTGCTCCCGGAGCGGAAGCCGCCGCCGACCCCCGTTGGAAGCCGCGCTACCGTGTCGGAGCTGCTCGCGGAGACCACATGTCGGATCTCGATCTCCGGCATTGCCCCGCCACTTTCTGTCACCCGCCGCCGTCACCCGGCAGCAAAACTCCGCCAAGCGCCGGAAGCGGGGCGCTCTATACCCTTCTTCCCCCGACGTTCCTCTCTATGGTTCCCTCCCTACTTGTGCGCCCCGGGCGTCTCTCGGCGCGCAAACTCAAATCGACGTCTTTCTAGAGCGAGGGGAGGGGGAGGGAAATGAAACTCGTGGCGCATGCTCAGATTCGCGCCTTTCGATCGTGACGCTAGGGCACCGAAGCGCGGTCTTTCGCTTCTGCGCATGTGTTTTTGTCGTCCGTCCGTCCCCCCCGTCCCCCCGCCTTTCTGCGCGGATTAGATTTTTCAAAATTTGGACGTTTTTGAGACGCGCGGAACTTCAGTTCCCAGAATTCCTCAGCCAGCATAGTCTTTTTGAGGAATTCTGGGAATTTGAAGACCACACAAAGGGACCAAGTTTGTTGAAATCTCTAGTGTGGAGGAAGTAAAATAGCTTAGGCTTATCTCTGAAAAGGCAAATTATTAAATTATTAAAAAATGAATGAGCATGTCCCTTTTTATTCGTATCCATTTCATATATTCATAATCATGGTTATACTTTTATCTGTAATCTTATATAGGCTTGACAAAAATAAATAAATAAAAATAAAGCATCAACAAAAGTAGCAATGCATTATTTCTAGGAGTCAGGTTATTACTCTAGTATTGACATGCTTGCTATTCAATAGTTTTTTAAAAAAATACTCTCTGGGAAAAAAAAATTAATAGAGCAATGCTTCTCAACCTTGGCAACTTTTAAGATAGATGGACGTCAACTCCCAGAATTGCCCAGCCAGCAGCAAAGATGGAGAGAAACTGCCACGGGGACAGAAAATTGATTTATTATAATATGCTTCACCATCCTGATCCTGGCAATGTTGGATTTAAAAAGCGGTATTGGTTGCTACGGAAGTTGGAATCCAACGTATCTGAAGGTTGCCTGATTTGGAAAAGGATGGTGGACACATCAGCTGGTGTCAGTGTTTTAAAACCTGACCCTTCCCTCCCATTCCAAGTATCCTTGGCTAAACAACTCTTCCAAGTCATAGCTTGGAAGTTTTTAATTTTTACATTCTTGATGTATCCAGGAGTGCCTTTACAGTGGTTACAGCATAACAATCCATAACGTGGTTTGTTTCATTTGGGTTTAGTATGTTGGGTGAACCAGTTGTCCAGCCGTAAATCATAATTTATAACTTAAAACGGATGCTCTGATCTCAAAATGTCCTAATATAAGGTTCATAATGTTTCCGAATTTTAGTTAATGCTGAGACCTTTGGGGCTTTGCAACCTTTCATTAGTGCTCAAATTAGTGCTCAAAGTGCAAGAGCCTGTAGTACAGTGGTTTAAAGCACCCTGTTATTAACATCTATTAACATCTGCTGCTTGCAATTACTGCAAGTTCAAATCCCACCAGGCTCAAGGTTGACTCAGCCTTCCATCCTTTCTAAGGTGGGTAAAATGAGGACCCAGATTGTGGGGGCAATAAGATGACTTTGTATAAATATACAAAAGTATGAAGGCTATTGCTTAACGCACTGTAAGCCGCCCTGAGTCTCCGGAGAAGGGCGGCATATAAATCAAATTTAAAAAAAAATCTGAGAGGAGCATCCTATTTAATTGCTTGGTGTGGCTACAAGTAGTAATATTATTTCCTCTCCAAAACTGGTCCAGAAACACACATCTTTTTTCAGAAGTCAGTGTTATGTCTCTTCGGATTCACACACTCTTGGAATTTCTTTAGCTACCAGTTCTCTCTAAGGAGAACTGAGTTTGTTCAAATCCCTGTGTTAGCTGTTGAGCCGTTTGAGGGTTGGTTAACAGCACAGTAAAGTTTTATATACCCAGAAGTCCTTCGTAGACTGGAACGCTACGCCCCGTGCAAAAAATGACGATCATGCTGCGGTTATACTGGTCATTTTCAACTGGGAATAACCATAGCCACAACCCTAGGATTATCCAGTCATCAGGATGCAAAAGAGTGGCCCAAATCTTGAAAACTAAACCTTTCAAGGAAGGCTCTCAGCACCTGGAACTGCTGCTAAGAAGCCTGCTTGCCCCCAGATTCTCAATGAACCTCCACCCCCTTATACAAACACACATTTTGTTACTCTTGGAAATAAAGGCAATCTGAAGAGGTGGTTCTGTATGATTGCAATCTTGGCATCCAGGTGGCTGTCCGTCCCCCACCCCCCTCCTTCCCGGTGCCAAGCTACAGTAAAAATTTAGATGACCGGGACTTGGTCCCAACGCTAATGGGGTCATTTGTTCTGGACAAAATGTGAAGTGGCTTTTAGATTTTAGATAAGCATTCCTCCTTGCTCTGGCTTTCTTTTTATATTCCATGAATTGAAACGCAACACCTTGTCTCCGTCCCTTGCCAAGCACAAGAGACATTTTAGAAAATGAAATTGGTTGTGCTCCTTTTGGCGAAGACACCTGGCACACAAAGGGGCCTCTTGAGGCCATCAGCAGACAAGGAAATCAGCTGTGAAGAGAACCAGAGGGGGGTGGGGGGGCTGTGCAGGTTTTAAGTGCCTCTCAAGCCAATCCTGTTTACTCACTCCCTCACCCTTATGTAACTGGTCCAGTATATATTCCCCGGCTCAGGATGCTTCCACTTCAGAATCTACGGATTATGGGATTCATCAACATGGCATCTTTGTCCAGCCTCAGCTTCCTTCTGGCCACACTCCTAACTCAAGGTAAGTTTGCTTTGAGCTAATTATGGACACTGCAGTCTTACAGCTAGAGTTAAAGACAAGGTGGATGTATCCATTCTCAGAGATGTGCTTGTATCCTTGAACATTTTTACCTTGCTCTAGAGGCCATGGGTTAGAAGAGGGGGAGGTCAACCTATTTTCCAAAGCACCAGAAGGCAAGACATGAAACAATGGACGGAAACTAATCAAGGAGAGGCGCAACCTAGAACTGAGGAGACATTTCCTGACAGTAAGAACAATTAACTCGTGGAATGGCTTGCCTTCAGAAGTGGGTGCTCCACCACTGGAGGCTTTAAAAAAGAGACTGGACACTTGTCTAGAATGGTATAGAGTCTCCTGCTCGACCTGTTACTCTGTTACTCTGTTATTCTGAGTGTGGACTCAAGAGGGGCTACCAAAGACAGGCAACCTCATTTGACGAAGGAAGAACTCTAGTTGGATTTCCTACATGTTCTCATTCTGATGAAATTCTGACCTACGGTTTCTCCACACTGGTGTTTCTTAAAGTGTGGTCCGATGAACCCTGAGGGCCCCTCAAACTCATCTCTGGGGTCTCCAAAATCAAAATTATTTACTAAATAGGGAAGATACTGACAAAAATTTAAAACAATGTCGCTCTTTTCTTCTCTCTCTCTCTCTCTCTCTCTTTTTTGTTTAAAAATATTCTGTTTTTTTCATGAAAAAATATTATTTATTTAAAATCTCATGGGTTTAAATATTGCTGCTTTTATGTGCTTCAATAAATATTCTGAAAATGCATCAATTTTCATATGGTAAATATCAATAAAGGTAACCCATGCAAAACAAAAGCTCCTTGAGGGGGGTCTTCATAATTTTTAAAACTGGGAAGAACACAAAGTTTAAGAAATGCTACTCTGCACCATGAGATGTATTCAGTGAAACCTAGTTTCTCCATCGTAGCTTATCGAATTAGCCACATTTCATCTGTGTTGTTTTCTCCAGGTTCCTGTTTGATCTGTAAGACCTGTCAAGATCCAGGCAAAGACTGCACTGGCTTGAACCGCACCTGTGGAGAGACTGAAGATACCTGCCTTACCTTTGTAGGAATAAATTCCTTGTGTGAGTAATAGATAGACTTGCTTTGAACCAGCAGAGGGAGTTAAGAGATCTAAGTTCCCAGAAGAGCACATAGAACAAACTATGGTTACTAAACTACTTTCAACTGGGCAACCTTATCACTGAAATGTTGGAGAAGGTCTTCCCAATATGTTGATTTATTGATACATGTCTACTTACTGGTATAATATGGACGTTAGAGAACATAATAAACTGTTTAACCATTATAAAACATACCGCCCACCCTTTGGACTATGATACCCTTTGAAGGTCCAGTTGGCCCCATAACGCTGTTTGGCCTTCCATTAAGTCTTCGACACCTGGTTCTATCACCAAATTTTGTGGGTGGGTGGTGTCAGGAGATTGAGCCTTGCATTAGTTAGATTAATTGTTAGGGATGGATCTCTTTTTACGATGGGCAGATCTGCTGGTCTACTGACCAAATAAAGATCGATTGATCGATTGACTGACTGAGGTGGGAGGCCATTTCAGTCAAATATGTAAATATTTCCCAAAATATAATTTTTTAAAAGGATGGAATAAATAAATTAACAATAGGTATGCTATTATTTTCTTCCCGTACCCTAACGGATAGTCTTGCACTTTCCCTTGCGTTCCATGCCCCCAATCTGTGGTGATCCATATAGCATTATAATGGCATATGATATCTGCATTACAGAGGTGAGATGGTATATATATATATATGTGTGTGTGTGTGTGTGTGTGTGTGTGTGTGTGTGGTGTATTTATATGCCTAGATATTCAAATTAAGCATATTATATTTTTGTGCACCATCCATAGCTCTTCCTTCAAAATCGATCACCGCTAGACTTCATTTTTGAATATCTAGAACCCCATTATTCTGAATCTAGAAAAAGTGGGGGGGGGAGTATCTCCGGTTTCTGAATACTGAGCTTTGGAAATTTAAAAAAGCAGTGGAGCTATCATTGCTTTCTTCAATGTGGGTTTTCCAGATATAGCGAGGAACAATTTCCATTACTCCCAATCATGACGGGGGGAGAAATAAAAGGCAAGTGGCAGAGTTCCCTGCTCCCATCCTTCTTTTCCCGCTTAGTGTCACCGTCTAGATCAGCGGTCTCCAACCTTGGCAACTTTAAGATTTGTGGACTTCAACTCCCACAAGTCTTAAACTCTGGAAATTGAAGTCCACAAGACTTATAGTTGCCAAGGTTGGAGACCCCTGGTCTAGTTGTCTATGGAGATTCTCAATCATCCAGGTCATGGTTGTCCCAAAGGTGCTTTTTTTTGTTTTCAAAAGGCAACTGGACTTTCTGGTTTTTCTTTGAAGATGTTTCACTTCTCATCCAAGAAACTTCTTCAGCTCTGACTGAAATCCTTCCACTCCCCACCATCCAATCAGAGCTGAAGAAGCTTCTTGGATGAGGAGCGAAACGTCTTCGATGAAAAACCAGAAAGTCCAGTTGCCTCTTGAAAAAAATAAAAAAATAAAAGCAACTTTGGGTGTCACCGTCTAGGTTAGCTTCCGTGGAAATTATCTACCTCGATGGTACTGTAAGGTTTTTGAGTGCAGCTCAGAATCTGATAAATCCAAATGGAACTCTGAACACGAGGCAACTGATAATCAGTGTTATTTTTGATCAAAGCAAAAACTGGGCAATCTTTTATCTCCCACCTTAAACAGCAAGGTAGAGAGAAAAGCAGGTGCACGCGGTAACTAAAACTTTTTCTTTTTATAGTCTACACACATTGCTTGCCTAGGTCGTCATTGCTAGAGAAACATTATTTCATATCCATGGTTCATGCAAACCTCATGATTTTCTCAGCGCTCAGAAAACAATGGACCTCAGAAAGGGGAAAAGAATACATTTTCTGGCATATAGCCCAGAGCTTTGTTAAGGGGTGCTCTCTCACATTAGGTGGCTGAGAATACACATTTTAAGTTACAGGCAAGGCTATTTACTTAATTTACTTATTATTTATTTATTTATATTTATTTAAGTTACAGGCAAGGCTATTTGGCAATGAGCAGTGGTGAAATGTAAAATTTGTTACTACCGGTTCTGTGGGTGTGGCTTGGTGGGGGGGGGTGTAATGTGACTGGGTGGGCGTGGCCAACTTTTTTTTTTTTTACTTTTAAAAGCATTTTTTCTACAACCTCTTCGGCCAAAGAGGTTGTTAAAAAATGCTTCTAAAAGCCTCTGATGATCAGGCAACTCAGCTGGGATCGTCAGAAGATTTTAAAAGCATTTTTTTTTTCCTACAACCTCCTCGGCAGAAGAGGTTGCGGAAAAAAATGCTTTTAAAAGCCTCTGACGATCCCAGCTGAGCCGCGCGATCATCAGAGGCTTTTTTTTAAAAAAAAAATTTTTAAAGCATTTTTTCGGCCGAAGAGGTTGTAGAAAAATGCTTTTAAAAGTAAAAAAAAACAAAACAGCCTCTGATGATCGCGCGGCTCAGCTGGGTATGGGGGGGGGGGGCACAGGGATTTTTGCTACCGGTTCTCCAAACCACCCACCACCATTGCTAACGGATCCGAACAGGGAGCATTTCACCCCTGGTCTGGAGGCTTTATTTTTGCAGGTAGTGCATTCTGGAGCTCAGCTCTGCAAGGAATCAAAAGCTGAGTTAGGTTACACTCTGTACACGCTCCGATCCTTTCAGTACTTCCAGTTATTTAACCAAACAAATTTCCAGCGAGGTGTTACCAAATTTAACCAAACCTCTCTTATCTACTTCTCCTTCACCAGGGTCTGAAAAAATCACCGAGACTATCAAAGTCTGCTCTGTTCGCAGCAGCTGCCAGCCTGGACCGATCAGTGTCACCATCAACTCTGAGATCTATTTCCGGAGCGTCTCCAGCTGTTGCCAAGAAGACGTGTGCAACAAAAAAATGTTAGAGAGTAAGGAACCGTCCGTCTTCTCCCCGACCAAAATTCCTGAAATTGGTATCCTTACTCCCCCAAATTTTCACTGGGGTTGCTTACTTCCACGTATGCTTTTTTTTTTCTACCTAATTTGGCAAATTCGGTTGGAGCAGCCAGCAGGCCCACTCTGCTCAAAATTTAAGCTTTTTAAAAAATTAATTTTACATGGTTTATAAATCTTTCCAGTCGAAGCTGGCTCGTAGTGGCACACCAGCCCTGTCTTTGTAAACGCCAGATTAAAACCAGGGGTGGGCTTCAAAAATTTTAGCAAGGGGTTCTCTGACCGGTTGCTGGATGAGTTTGGCCATGATGGACATGGCCTAGTTGGCCTCCTGTACCACGGTGGTGGTGGAGGGCCTTTTTGCCCTCCCCGGGCTCCGGAGGCTATCCTCGAGCCTCCGGGAGGGTGAAAACAGCCTCCCCAGGCTCAGGAGGCCCTCTGGAGGCCGGAAATGGGCCCATTTCCGGCCTTCCCAAACTTCCGGTAGGCCCATTTTTCACCCTCTCCGAGCCTCCGTGCATGCCCTGCACTTACCTGCATCCAACTGGGCACGTGGGGATTCCTGGGAGGGGCGAGGTGGGGTGGGCATGGCCAGCCAAGAGTGGGAATTGAGGGTTCTCCAAACTGCACAGAATCTTAGCTAGAGGTTCTCCCGAACCCCTGCGAACCCCCAGCAGCCCCACCCCTGATTAAAACAAGCCATGGACATAAAAAAAAAAAAAAACCATTTCATGCTACAATTCACAGGAAAAAGTATGAAGGAAGCCAGGAACGCAAACGCTCCATAGACCGAAATTCAAACTTCCTCCCTCAAATTTCCTAACGTGCCAGCCATAGTTTTCTTAAAATTAAGAGGGAAGATCCAAGATTTAGATCTCCAAGGGGAACGTTCCCTTTTCAAACAGAACATCAGTTTCGCTGATGAACAGCAAGAAACACACGGAGAAGCATTTTTTTAAAAAATGTATTTCAAAAGACCTCCCTCTGGATGAATTCACTATAAAGGAGGCTGAGAAATTCCACTTGCAATTTCCAAGATTCTGTATTTTCCCTAGAATAACGATCAGGATATTTTGTGGAAAACGTCTGGAAGAACTTCTGCATTTTTAACAAAAGATATGAGTTCTTTTGTTACCCTAGATCAGTGATGGCTAACCTTTTTGCCATCGCGTGCCAAAAGCGGGGGGGGGAGCACGGTGGGGTCACATGCAAGTGTGCCCACATCCATAATTCTATGCGCCCCGCCCTCCCCTGTGCTCCCCCCACTTTTTGCACGTAATGGCATGGTGGGCTCGTTTTTTGCTCTCCCCAGGTTCCAGAGCCTTTCTAGGAGCCTGGGGAGGGCAAAAATGACCTTCCCCACCCCCTCAGAGGCCCTCCGGAGGCCGGAAACAGTGTGTTTCCTGACTTCTGGTGGGCCCAGAAGGCCTGAAAATCAGCTGGCTGGTGCACGCATGCATGCCGGAGCTGAGCTCGCGTGCCCACCAATATGGCTCCACGTGCCACCTGTGGCACCCGTGCCATAGGTTCGCCATCACGGCCCTAGATTAATTTGGCTCTCCTCCAACGCTGTCTACTGAGATCTGTGTTGTTCATATTTCCTTGATCTTACCTAGCTGAGTGGCTCATGTTTCTCCACCTTGACAACTTGAAGAACTGTGAGCTTCAACTCCCAGAATTCATAGGCACACTGGCCAGGAAATTTATTTTATTTATTTTTTATTTATCTTTATTTATTTATTTGTCAAGCATGTATTAGATATAAGTATCTAATACTTATATTAGATACTTATGTTAGGAGCCCGAGTGGCGTAGGAGGCTAATGCCGCCTACTAAGGCAGCATTTAACATCCAGCTGCCTACAATTACTGCAAGTTCAATTCTCACCAGGCTCAAGGTTGACTCAGCCTTCCATCCTTTCTAAGGTGGGTAAAATGAGGACTCGGTTTGTGGGGGCAATAAGCTGACTTTGTATAAAATATACAAAAGTATGAAGGCTATTGCTTAACGCATTGTAGGCCGTCCTGAGTCTCTGGAGAAGGGCGGCATATAAATCAATTTTTTTTAAAAAAAAGTATAAACGTGATTATGAATACATGAAATGGATATGAATAAAAGGGGACATTAGGACAGGGACGGTAGGCACGCTGGTGCACTTATGCACGCCCCTTACAGACCTCTTAGGAATAGGGTGAGGTCAACAGTAGACAGCCTAAGGTTAAAGTTTTGGGGGTTTGGGGAAGAAACCACAGAGTCAGGTAGAGCATTCCAGGCATTGAGCACTCTGTTGCTGAAGTCGTATTTTCTGCAATCGAGTTTGGAGCGGTTTTCCTTAAGTTTGTATCTATTGTGTGCTCGTGTATTATTGCAGTTGAAGCTGAAGTAGTCATTGACAGGTAGGACATTATAGCAGATAATTTTATGTACTACACTTAAGTCAGACCGAAGGCGGTGTAGTTTCTAAGTTGTCTAAGCCCAAAATGTCAAGTCTGGTGGCATAAGGTATTCTGTTGTGAGCAGAGGAGTGGAGGACTCCGATATGCAGTGCGGGTTCCAGACAGATGAGCTGTATTCGAGAATTGGTCTAGCAAGTGTTTTGTATGTTCTAGTTAGCAGTACAATATTACCAGAGAAGTAGCTATGCAAGATTAGGTTAACAACTCTTAATGCCTTTTTGGCAATGTTATTACAGTGGACTCGGGCACTTAGATCATTAGAGATTAGAGTACTCCAAGGTCCTTGACAGACTGAGGGTCGTCTACAAAGTCGTGTCCATCCAGCTTGTATTTTATGATCTGATTTTTTTTGCCAATGTGTGAAAAGTTCTAGGAGTTGAAGTCCATACATGCTAGCCAGGGGTAGGTTCTACTTACCTTTACTACTGGTTCGCAACTGGATCTCATGAGCTCGCTCGCTCTGCTTGCGCATGCGCCTTGCTTCTGTGCATGCGCAGATCGCTTCTGATGACATCAGGGTCAGTGGGCGGAGCCTCCCACCGGTTTTACTACCGGTTCTATAGAACTGGTCCAAACCAGGGGCAACCCACCACTGATGCTAGCTGGGGAATTCTGGGAATTGAAATCCACACATCTTCAAGCTGCCGAGGTTGAGAAACACTGTCTGTTATCACCTCTTTCTGGTGTTCCTTCTCCTACTTCTCTCTGCACCATCGTCCTCCAGAGAGCCTTTCCATGACCTCTTGGGGGGATTTTCAGTAAAGGAGAAATACTTTTTCTTATCTACTTCCCCAGCTCCATTAGGTTCCTGGCAACTTCCTAGATGATTATGTTAAGGCTTCTTTGTTAGGTTTTCTCCTGCCTCTTCTCATTTTGTCAAATCAAGGGTTGTTGGAACACCCAGGCAACTATCTTGCAAGACTGTCGGACGGCAGGTGATTAAGACACTGCAGTCTTCCACGGAATAATGACCTGAGCTACAATTCCTTCCCTTTGTCTCAAAGAGAAATTGCCTTGCCTGCTACCACAAAACCATAAAAGTGTAATTGACAGTTCCAAGTAATAATCCCATAGCAAGAAAAACTCCGGGGCAGTTAGATTCCTCAAAGAAAAGTTTTATTGGGTATATCATATTGGCACAGTTCTGGTGAAAACCAACTCTGAAGGTTCCTGTGGTTTTTCACCTAATTAAAAGTAAAAGTTTTTCCCTTTCCCCAAACAATCAGTCACATGGTCCAATCAAGGAGCGTCAAAAATTTTTTTAATTTTTTATGGGTAAGGGGTTTTAAATTGGGGAAGCCAAACGGATTTAATTATGTTTTAAATTATTTTAATTTTCATATTGTATGTATTTTAATTCTGGCTGTTCACTGCCCTGAGTCCCTCTGGGAGAAGGGCGGTATAAAAATTTAATAAATTCAATTCAATTCAGTTCAATTCAAAGTGCCGTCCGATTGCCTGGTAGCATCACTCCTCCTTTCTCTGACCAGGTGTGAGAATGTGCTTGTTTTCCCAAGAGAAAGTATTTTGTTTTGGCTACAAAACCCCAGCTATCTCTATTCCCCCCTCCCCCCCCTATCCCTCAGCTCCAGTGTGGCAAGACTGAAGCGTCAAAATGGCCTCGGTCAGGTCAGCTTCAGGGTTGACATCCAGTGCAATAAATCCATGCCTGCGAATGCTTTGTTTATATATGGTGGTATATCATTAAGGGCTGCTGAACTAAGGCTTCAATATGGCATAATCTTTGTAGTGCCCCCTGAGAATACCACCCTCAATGGACTGACCTGCCCAGCTTGCTTTGACCTTGGCTCGGATCAGTGTGAAGTAACTGAGTCTCTGAACTGCATAGGAGAAGACAATCATTGTATAACCTCATCTGGAATCTTGACTGCTGGTAAGTTTTATTTGCATTTGCATTCTCATGTTGTGGGGTCAACACTGTCAGGATTCTGACGGATGCCCTAATTAAATCATGAGTCTCAAGCCAAGCTTCAAAATAAACCCAGTTATTTATTAGGAGCTTCATGTCGCCACGTTCCCAAGTGCAGCCAGCTCTGACCCTACATAATTTACGCTCCAATTATGACCCTGTTTCCCCACCCCCAGGGTGTATCATTAATCACATTCACCAATGGAGCAATTTGGCGGGTTGTAGAGGTCACTCCCCTCGGCTGCTGTAGGTAACCCTGGGATACAGCCTTGAGAGAGATAAGCGTGGGATGTGCATCTGCCTTTGACTGCTGTGCCATTTTGCCAGTTTCCCTTCCCCACTGGCCTATGGCAACTCGAGAGCAGGCCAGGGATGCTTTGCAAGTTGACAAACGGCAGGTCACACATGTAGAAGTCAAAAAGTGTCTTGTGTGAACCCAGTCAAAAGGCAGGTTTATGGCCAGTATGTAAGATACTATCCCTGTAGGTTCCACAAAACAGCTGAGAGACTGTTCTTCAGAACATGAATAACAGAGTTGGAAAGGACCTTCAGTCCAACCCCCTGCTCAAGCAGCAAAGTCCTATACCAGTGATGGCTAACCTTTTTGCCATCGCGTGCCAAAAGAGGGGGGAAAAGGGGGGATTACGCGCACGCCCACACTCCTAATTCAATGCCCCCCGCACACCCCCATGCATGTGCACGTAACCCCTCCCTGCACTCCCCCCAGTTTTTCGCACGGGACGGCAAAAAGGTTACCAGGTTACCAGCTCTCCCCAGGCTCCAGAGGCTTTCTTGGAGCCTGGGGAGGGTGAAAACAGCCCCCACCCGGAGGTCCTCCAGAGGCTGGAAACGGCTCGTTTCCCAACTTCCGGTGGGCCCAAAAGGCCCGAAAATCAGCTGGCTGGCACGCGCCTGTGCGTTGGAGCTGAGCTAGCGCAACGCTTGCATGCCCACAGATATGGCTCCGTGTGCCACCTGTGGCACACGTGCCATAGGTTCGCCATCATGGCCCTATACCATTTCAGACAAGTGCCTGTCCAGTGTCTTCTTGAAAACCTCCAGTGTTGGAGCATCTACAACTTCTGGAGGCAAATCATCCCACGGATTGTTTTCACTGTCAGGAAAGTCCTCCTTAGTTCTAGATTGATTCTCTCCTTGATCAGTTTCCATCCGTTGCTTCTTGTCCTGTCTACAGGTGCTTCGGAGAATAGGTTGACTCTCTCTTCTTTGTGGCAGCCCCTGAAATCAGGGGTCTCCAACCTTGGCAACTGTACGACGTGTGGACTTCAACTCCCAGAATTCCTCAGCCAGCGCATGCTGGCTGAGGTATTCTGGGAGTTGAAGTCCACACGTCGTACAGTTGCCAAGGTTGGAGACCCTTGCCTTAGATATTGGAAGACTGCTATCATTTATTTATTTATTTATTATTTTTATTTGATTTATATGCTGCCCTTCTCCGGAGACTCAGGGCGGCTTACAGTGCGTTAAGCAATAGCCTTCATACTTTTGTATATTTATACAAAGTCAGCTTATTGCCCCCACAATCTGGGTCCTCATTTTACCCACCTTAGAAAGGATGGAAGGCTGAGTCAACCTTGAGCCTGGTGGGATTCGAACTTGCAGTAATTGCAAGCAGCAGATGTTAATAGATGTTAATAACAGGGTGCTTTAAACCACTGTACTACAGGCTCTCATGTCACCCCCTAGTCCTTCTTTTCATCAAACTAGACCTACCCAATTCCTGCAATCGAACCATTTGGAGTGGATAGCAGAGGTAGGATACGAACAGGCAACCTGGCAGCTTTCTCCTTTCGGATGCCACAAGGAGCCCTTAACCGACTGAATTTTTGGCCCCCAGGAGGTGTTCCTATAACGTTCGCTTCCAGAGGCTGCAGCTCTGCCTCAGCGTGTGCCCTGCCCGTGGATACCAACATTTACTCTGCAGGAATCACTTTTCACCTCAAGAAAATTGGGTGCAGCCCAGCCGTGAGAGCCAACAGCACCTAAGGGAGGCCCTGGTGATAAGGGCCTCTGAAGAATCCCCTCAGAAGATTTTCTCCCCTCACCGTCTTGCAACTTGGGAATGTGGTCCTGATAATTATTTCCTTTTACTGAATGTAATGAATAAACAGCATGAAAAACCAGCACAAATGTGTATTGATTTTTTAAAAAATCTCACCTTTTTGATTTTTCTAAAAAAAAAAATCCCTTCAAGGCATACCTAATACTCCTTCCTCCTCTTAAAAATAGGATTCTCATTTCCCTGATTATAAAAGGGAAGAGATTGGGGGATTGTATTCATATATTTATTTGCCTTTATTTATAGAACAAAACAGAACAAAGGGAAAAAACAATAGAAAAAAAATTTTAAAAGGAGCAAAACTACCCAAAAAATTACACAAATACATCACACACAGTATATAATTATTGTTCTTTTCCTCCCTTTTATGTAAATATGTACATTTAGGAGAAGCCTAGATATATGGCTTATCATAACTTATAATGTCTATATAAAGTTTTGTGTAATGATTTCAGAATCGGTAATTGGGAGGGACCTCGGAGTTCTTCTAGTTCAATCCCCTGCTCAGAGCAGGACTCCTCATATAGGTCATCCTCATTTAGTGACTGCCTCATTTAGCAACTGTTCACAGTTACGACAGTAATAAAAAAAAGTAACTTTATGACTGGACCTCACATCTTCATAGGTTTATAAAGCAAAGGAAAGCTGAAATACAATCCTAAGCACAGTTGTGTTTTCATTTAGCGCCTGTTTTACTTAAGACTGAGTTGCTGGTCCATTTGTGGTCACTAAATGAGGACTACCTATACCATTCTGGACAAATGACTATTTCTGAACATTTCTTGAAAGCCTTCAATAATTTCAAATGAAGAAAAGTACTTTCTTCCTTTCACTGAGGCCATGCTTAATCAACAAGCAACTGTTTCAAAAGCCCTAATAATATTATTATCTTTCATCCTGAAGGGGACATAAATATATCTTTCCAATGTTTAATTAGTCTCTTAGCAATAAGAACAGTGCAGTCTGTTGTGCAAGCATCAGTTTCCATGTAGTGGTTATGAAGCTGAAGAAAATACAGGTGTACAAAACCCTGTATAAACCAGGGTTATCCAACTTTAGCCAACTAACACCTGTGGACTTCAATTCCCAGAATTCTCCAGCCAGCCATAAGTCCATAAGTCTTAAAAGTTGCCAAGGTTGGACATTTCTGTATTAAACCTTGTCTCAAAGTCAAATTAATTAATATATGTAATTGCTTCTTCTCAGAACCTCAGATCTGGAAAGGCATACATTTTAATGAAGAATTATTCTCATTTATCTAATACAATGTTTCTCAAACTTGGCAAATTTAAGACTCCTGGACTTCCAAAATTCCTCAGCTAGCAAGCTTGTTAGCTAATCTATTATTTAACATACCAGTGTTTCTCAACCTTAGCAACTCTTAAGGTGTGATGCTGGCTGGGGAATTCTGGAAGTTGAAGATTACAATGTATTAAAAAGTTGCCAAATGTTAAACACTAGTCAAAAATTAAGAGCTGTTCAAGTAATGACTCAGATACACAAAGATGTCACAGCAGAATTTAGCTTCCTGCTCAACTACGTTGCTTTAGAAAAGCCACAAAATTCTTTTTCATAACCACAAAGCTGGCACCTTTGCATGACCCTCATTGTCCTGTACAATAAACAGGCGTATTCCTTGCCAAAAGGCACGAGGTACATTGTTTGTAGGTACACATTTAATTCTGTCTCTTCCTTGTAAAATTAGAGGGAATTTCCTATACCCAATGAAGGTGAGGATTGGGCCTCAAGGCTGGATGGGGCGGATGGACAATCCAATAGGTCGAAAGATGACCTAAAATTTCATTTTGTTTGGGAAAAAAGTGGGCAGTCCAGATGGATATGTCCTATCTCCATTTGCATCCTTAAAATCTTTTACTGATAGCCCAAAAATTCATTGGAGAAAAATTTACCCAAGCATTTTCACCCAATATAAACTCAGGACAGGGTCACCCACGGCCCAGGGATGTGTGGCATAGCAAGAGACATCAAAGGCAAGAAGGTAGCGCCAGTGGTCAGAGTGATCAGAGTCCCACTTTTAAATATGTCACGGGTTTGAACCCTCCAAGAAGGGCAGATGGGATGCCGGTGGCAGCAAGCCATCCATTCTGCACCTCTATACTAGCAACTCCATTTCCGTTTCTTGTTAACGTTCGTTTTAGGCTTTCTCACAAGAATGTTAGGGGAACTAATTCCTGACTCAATGTATTGTTTGAATCCAGATAATAGGTAACCAGTGAAGTGTGTTGGGCAGACACCATCCATAGCAAATCTTTTTGGAGGGAGGGAGGGAGACTGGTGGGTGGGTAAGAAGGGAGGAAGGAAGGAAGGAAGGAAGGAAGGAAGGAAGGAAGGAAGGAAGGAAGGAAGGAAAGAAGGAAGGAAGGAAGGAGACGGGGGGGAGATAGTGAAGGACCAGAGAACAGGAAAGAAAAAGAGAAAAGAA